>CABFVX010003826.1:0-15417 GCA_902151425.1 Timema shepardi | reverse complement strand
TACCCTCTGGATCCATATCGTTCTACGCCCTTAGTTTCAGGAGGGTCCGTCATATGGAAAAGTTTGAGAGCCACCGCTTTTGTCTTTGGCGCAAAGGAGGACAAGAACTTCCTAAATGTTGCATAATAAAAGCTAGAACTGACTTGTACAAATTCACTTAATATGTTTTATTGATAATCATATTATACATTGTTATTCAAACATTTTTTTCGGATGAACTTATGAATTAGGACGCCCGCTGTGATTGGTTACTGACACCATACACCCAGCCAATATAAATCACTAATTTGATCACGTGAACACCACGTGGTGATTTTGCCAATTAAAACGCACGATGGCTTTAGGTGATAGAGGAAATGCCATCTTACGGCAGAGTTTCTAAATGCGAGATCCCTTTGCTAGCAATTAGCATAAAAAAGGACCAAGTTTTTCTATTTGGTCAAAATGGAGGATATTTTGAAATTTTTGAAAAATCCTCCCGGACAAAGGGAGGACATGTACGGGGAAAGGAGGACGTCCGGTCACCCTGGATATAAATGATTTTCTTTTAATGGCTAATTAGAAACATTGGGTTCTGCGGGTGTTTTTATTTTCTCTCGATCCCTTGAAGAGAGAATTATTGTGATCGTCAAAAAAAACTTGAGATTTTAATAAAGGTTGACATTTCATGACCCTTTGAAAACCGAAAAAGGGTTTTTTGCGATGCCGTCTATCCATCTGGCTGTATCTTCAACTAGAGCCAAAACTATTTTACCGACTGGGCAAAAAAAATGATATCTAGGGTTTTCATAAGTTCCCATCGTGATGTTTTTGGAATTAGATTTCTAACTCCAAAATTAAAGATAGTTTGCTAAAGGGCAAAAAGAGATAAAATTCGATTCTCTCAAAATTTGTTTTAGTGATGTTCTTATTAAAATTTGTAACTATAGACTGTTTAACATTAAAAACAAAATGGCAAGGTGCTATACTTACGCAGAAATTTCCAATTTTGATCATATTTTCATAACGATTTGAGATTCAAAGTAACTTATCACTGTAAAGTTGTTGTACTGTTAAAATTAAACATATTTTAATCTGGAATACATTTTATAAAACCAATAGTTTCTGAGATTTAAGCAACCAGACATATATATTTTTTATGGAGTACTTAGAAATATTAAATTGACTGTTATATTTCCGTAAAAGTGTATATTATTACATGTATGCTCTTTGGAAAAGTATTTCTGTGACAGTGTGTATTATTTAGTTACACAAATTTTACGAGTTTTTAGTAAATGTCTCTAGTTTATTATCAAAGAGAGAGAAAGTCTGTAAGCTGCACCTTACCAATTATTATTTATTTTAGGAAGCATTTGTGGAGACGCTGAAGGAACTCCGCAGCAAGTTCGATAAGCACGGTTACCTGCTTTCTGTCGCCGTCGGGGCCGGGAACAGTTTTATCGGATCGTCATACGATGTCACGGGCATTTCACAGTAAGTCGTAGTTTCTCCCTTGTTCAGGGACCAACAATGGTTCGAGTTACTCTTTAACTATCGTCAGATTCGGTTAGGAAGGAGCTGTTACAAATATTATTTAATCTATATTCATAAGCTGTGATTTCTCACTTACTTTATGACATTAGGGACTCAGATGTTCACTGCTGCACTTATAAAAGTACGCCACCTATCTCTATCTTGAGCTAGTTCCATCCAGTCCACCTCATTACACCCTATCTCTTCTAACAATGTTTTGTGATGGGTACAGGGTATGTAGCTCATAATTATGTAACCTTCTAATATATATATATATATATATAGACTACATATACACTTATATATATCAATATATATATATATATATATTTAGGCTATAACATGTGGGACCCATCTCAGTGGTGGACAGGATACATAAAAGCAATGATAAAAGTTCATATGAATAAGTGTCCCATTTGACCTTGTTTCCTAGCTATGTTCATGTCTGTACTCCAGTAATGTGGAGCTGCTTAACACTATAGGAAATGTTAAAAATGGACACCTTCGGTCTAAATTCAAGCCTGCAAAAATACATCGCATTGAATTATTTTTAGTTGTTAACTGTTCAGTGGTTAAAGGCATTTCATTGGCAATGTATTTCTTATCTTACATTTGTAAATCGCGTATTCAATTTAGTTGGATGCATCCATTACAATTCTCAGTTTATATTTTTAGGTCATTGTTTGAAAATTTGAAGGGGTTTATACAATTTTTAGGTCATCATATAGGTAGTTCATGTTTTTAGACCATCAAAATCCGGGGATTGCTTATCACACTTATTTTCCCCCGCAGGTCCGTCGATTTCATCAACGTGATGACTTACGACTTCCACAGCGGTTGGGAGTCCTACACTGGTGAGAACGCGCCTCTGTACGCCAGGTCTTCAGATTCGTATGATGAGAGCGTGGTATGGTTTCAGTTAACTCTTAGCACAAGCATACGTGGCAGCTGCCTTTTCATCCTGGCAAATCTCGACATGAAAATCAAACAGTATCGTGTATTGAAGGCTACGTGCTGACAGCTTGCAGGCTGAATTTGGTGCCTGATTTGGATTATATCAGAAGGGCATAAGTTTGGTGCATCAAAAGCGCACCATAACTTGTAGTTTCTGTGATTATTATGACAATATCTAAGCTAACCTAATTATTGTAAAGAGTTAGGGGGTTCTTTACAATACAAATATGCCATGTTTCCACGTAATGCAGTTGTTGATTTTCTTGTGTGCGCTTTAAATACAAGGTCTAGGTGCGCTTTTGATCCATATCTTCGTCGGCTTTTGAAATTAGGTTTCTACCTCTTGTGCTCTTTCTATCTTCTTCGTGTCATAAAGTGTTGCCAGTGTGAACAGAGCTGGTTAAAACTATACATCTGACAATATGTTATTTTCTATTCCACCAATTATACATGGTAGGGTCTTCTCTACACACCTCACATGGAAATGTATTTAAGTTACTACCTAACCAATTATATTGTTTGATTGAGTGATAACAATTCACAGGTATAGTAAAAACTAACTCTTCTTACGCTATCAATAATTACATATCACCAGTGGCGTATCATGTGGTGTTGCCAGAGTAATATGAGTTTGTTTAAACGTTAGCTGTGATATGTTCTCATCACTCAGTAAGACACTAATTGGACGGATATCAAAGAGAATATATTCCAATGTGAGGCGGGAATAGCAGATTCTTTGTATAGTTGGTCAAACAAGGAGCGAGTAGGTTGAAACATGCCCCATACACATATTTGACCAGTTGTGAGCTACCTTAGAAACGCTCTAAGAAATGACACTGGTCTAGGATGTACTCGGGATCAATTTATTTAACACACCTAGCTACACAAGCTGTAACAAAGAGAAACAGGATTAGGAATGAAGTTGTCTGGGCAATATTTTGGCTACAGGGGGTATATGAGATAGTAGAGGTAGCAAGGGTGATATGGTATGACTATTTAATGAAGAGGCTAGAGTAGATGATATGGTAGAGGAAACAAGGGTTAGATGGTACGGCCATGTAATGAGGATGTTGAAGTAAATTAAATAGTAGAGGAAGCAAGGGTGAGGATGGAAAAAGAAATAATACCAAGAATAATGATAGAAATGGAGGATATAGGAAAAATACTACAATAGAGACCAAGAAACATATTATAAGAGCAGGTAACAGCAAGTGTGCGAGTGATAAGAGAAGAATGGAAGCAAATAAAGAAGGAAGAATGGCGAAAAGACAGAGGGAGATTAAAGCGTTTTACTAAACTAAACTGGTGATCTGGCCACAGGCTGGATATAGTGTTGTTGATGTTGATGATGATATGAGCGACACGCATTGGAGGGAAGTAGATCACACTGACTAAGCTGATGTTTCAGGACTCGTGTATCCAAGGTTGGCTGTCTGCTGGGGCTCCGGCGGAGAAGATCATCATGGGTATGGGACTGTTCGGCATCTCCTACAACCTTGTGAACGCTGACGACCGTTGGATAGGGTCACCCGCTAATGGACCTGGGGCCGCCGGGATCTACACGGAGGGAGAAGGGTCTCTGGGGTACATGGAGGTTAGCTTACTGGCATACAACCAATAGATGGAGCTCAACACTGAGATATACTTCAGGAAGGGTCTTTTTAGAAAATACAAACATTTTATTCGCGGTCAACATTGATGACGTTTCACTACTATTATTAGTGTTATTTTACAGATATTGATAATATCTATCAAAAGTGACAACTGCAGATCACATGAATTGATGCATGAATACGTGAAAGTAGATCCGGTACATTTTTTAAGCTTCTATTAAAATTGGATTATAGCTCTCTTTTTTATTTAACGTTTACTTCATGTAACGAGGTATATATCAGAGCGTAGCTTTAAAACTAGTATTATAATCACCGCATCTTAATTCCTGTTCAGGTTATACACGTGTATGATAATTACTATACTGGATCATAGATGAGGGAGGAAGCATTCTAGAGGTAATATACCCCAATTTGCGTGGCAGGAGTGGGGTAAGCCATTTAGGAATAACCCCCCTCAGAAGACCCGGCTGAAATCGAGCCCCGATCTACCCGTCATCAGCAGGCTAGTCTAAGATGATAGTGGGCACCTTAGACCATTCAGCCACTAAAGCGGGTCACCCTGGTATATACATACGAATATGATACTATTCTAATAACGTAGAGCTGTGGAGGGTAGAATTTGAGGATAACTGTACCAGGATGTGCGTGGGAAACCATTTAGGAAAAAAATACCCTCACTGTGTACCCGGAATGTTATCAAACTTCAAACCTTCACGTCACCGGCATATCAGACTAAGCGATCTTGACATTTAGACCATGTGCCCACAGACGCGGGCTACAAACAAAATTAACTCAACAAAAACACCTTGGGCGTTAATTTTATCGCCTTTGAAAGGGAAAGCCCTAATTTGACCAATTATGAATTATTATTCCATATCTGGAGTTGAATTCGGAGCCTCAAGTTCAATAGGTTAACCCGCTACCGATAGATATACTTGGGACCAGTTTTATAGTCGGACTTGGCACGCCTCAAGTGTGGTGCGAAGAAACTGGCCTCAAGATTTGTCGGACTGGAACGATATCCCTGTACACTCTACCCTGAAAGGTACTACCTTGATTAATTAAACTATTGTGTGGCTCGGAACTCATCAGGAAGGAAGTGTGAAACGCACAACGCAACTTCCTAAAAGAGGAAACACGTGGCCAAAGACGACAATCTTATATCATATGGGTTGTGGATAATTTCTGTCTCTGTAGAAATGTTTGAAAGGCACATTTCAAGGTGGCATGTCGTTTTGTTTTTCAGATCTGCCAGTACCAGCAAGATGGAGCTGATCACTGGCACATCGAGTGGGACGACGAGTCCAAGGTCCCTTACGGCAGCGACGGGACACTCTGGGTCGGATACGACAGCCCAGATTCACTCTGGATAAAGGTGAACGGGAGTTTATTTTTAGCACCATGTCTTAGGTCTTACTACCCGTTCGGGTTGTAAGCATATAAACTAATTATGTTTATGTGTTCGGAATAAGGAAGATTGATTTTAGAGGAAGTGTACTTATATTTCTGTGGAGAGAAAGAGTTGAAAACCACTTAGGAAAAACTACCCTTAGTACACCCAATCGGGATTATAGCCCTGATCTCCCCGTCACCGGCAAGCCAGCCTCTACCGAGAAGGACGCCTTAGACCTAGTGGTGATGTGGACTAGTCGTGCTGGTGGATAAAGTAGGATTCTGGCACGAAGGAACTTTTAGATGGTACAAACATTTTTTTGCCATCAATATTGTTAGAATTTTACTATATTTTTATTTTATTATCTATGTGTCTTACTACCCATTCGGGCTATACGCTGATGTAATAATTACGCCAATAGTTTTAGGGGCTATAAAGGTTATACTATATGAAGTGGACCCGGTTTTGGGTGGAGGCAGAGTAGAAAACCATTTTGGAAAACCCACCCTCAGTAAACCAGACCGAGATTCGAACTTTGATCTCCCCATCATCGGCACATTAGCTTACTGTGAGAGTAGCGTGTTAGAATATGCGTCCACTGAAGCGGGTTACTATAGTATTAGTTTTATTGTATATGTATTAGAGATATCTATATAAAAAATAGCAGCTTGAATGAGTTGTAACATTAAAATAGTTTTAGAAATTTTTTTAGGTGTCAGATAAGGTCCTTCATATCACGATCATTCTATACAACATTTTAGAAAACACCCTAAAAATTGGTATTTAAGGAGCGACACACTGTATAAGATAAGATTTGAAAAGAGAAGTTGTGATTTATTTATTTACAAGAAAAAAGAATAATTAAATAATGTAATTTGATTTTTTTAGGGCTACAAAATTTTGGGAATAGAATATTAAACAAAGTTAAAAAACAACATTAAACAGAATTTAAAAACAATAGCAAAATACATGCAGTTATAAGATTAAGATTTTTGTTTGTCAGATATAATTTATAAAAATCTAATATCAGTTAATCTAAAGAATGAGAATAATGAAACTGATAATAAATATGATTTTATTGACTCACATAGAGTATGTAGAACAGCATAAATAACTAAAAGAAAGATTTTTTTTAAATAGTACTTTAACAATAAAATTAAAATAAATATAATAAATTACAATAAGAGTGAATTTGTAGATTGAAAAGAGTTCTTTACGTAATGTAAAATAAAATTAAATGAAGTCAATTAAAATGCAGTAAGATATTTTTAGAAATTAATAAGAAATCAAGTTTTTTCAACTGTGTATAAACTCCAAAATTGTTTAACTTTTTTAAAAATTACAATTAACATTATTTGATATTTATTCTTTTTCTTATAACGCTGAGACACAATAAATCATAACTTATCTTTTCGAGTCTTAGCTTATCTTCTGTACAGCACTTAAATATGAATAGTTTATTTCTAAGTTCCATATGATGTTCCCTTGTTCACAGGCGCAGTACGTCAGCGACAAGGGCCTAGGTGGAGCCATGGTGTGGAGTATAGACATGGACGATGCCAGGGGAACATGCGGAACCAAGTACCACCTCCTTAAAAACATCAACACAGTGTTGAGATCTTGAAAGGGACCAAAATTGGCGGTGGCGCGAACTGGTCGATAGGAAGGTCATTCATGAACCCACGTGATCATCAGCCCATATAGATCATCCACAGTTTTAAGGATAAACTTTATTCACAAATTATATAAACTCTTATGTATCACTATCTTATTTTTAACACTGTTTTATATAAATCGAGAATAAATAAATTTGAAACAAGTTTTTTCAAATATAATAATAGAGCTGAATCTATTTATTATTTATCGCATATTTCAACAATATAAGGAAATAAAGCTTGGGATCGGTGCAAAATAACATATTTATTATTTAATCACCGGATTGCCAATCAGCTTGATCTTAGATGAAGAAATTTTAATTTGTATTAAATTTAATTAAGGATCAAAATATCCAATCACCTTACCATATATTTTATCAAATAATTAAGTAAAACCAACATAGAAACACTGTAAAAAAGAATTTATTGGGGAAAAAATTGTTGTGAAATCACCTAGATTTATGCAAAAGTTTGGTTATGATGTACAGTACATTTTATATAATGGTTCTGGTAGCTAGGCTGCCTAACATGTATTTTTTATAAATAAATTGCAACTTTGGGCACATTCCTAAACCATATTTTTAACTATTTTGTAATAATATGAATAAATATACATAATTAATGTACTCAGTATAAACTTCAATTTAAACTGTATTTTTATTTGATTAAAGAATAGTTCATTTATTTCCTGTAGCTGCTTTGAATCTCAAAAATGCTCTATGGTTTCACTGTATAGTTGAAAGACTTCATTTTCAGGTAGGATAGTTAACACTACTATCATTACAAACAAATAACACTCAAAATGAATATACAGGGTGAATCGTTATTGGTCGTGAACCCGCCGGGAGATGAATCCTTATGAAAAAATACGTAGGAAATATATGGACAATTTTTCCATGAAAATAATTACTAATACAGATAGAGAGTTATAAAAACTTTAAAATCGCGTTTAAAATGCTTTTATGTAAAATTATTATAAAATTTTTTAAGCTAAAATAACAAATCCCTGGATAGTGTTTTGTTGAACTAAGATGTAAAAACCTATGAACACTTGGTTGGTATTGTCATCCCTCTTCACTGATTAAATAGGGGTTGCCACTTTTTTAATTTAACTTTGTAACACTGAGATATAACGGTTTTATAATGACGAGTTATTAATTATAATGTCTAAATTGACAAAAAAGATCATATTGTTGGAACTCACTCAGGTTTGCCGTTCGCAAGAAAACCACACGTCTAGTTTCAATGCGGGGTTTTTAATGCCTTGGAGTTAGGCAGCCAGTTTCAAAGCGATGTAAGACAGCTTCCCTGCAGCTATGTATAAAAAAACACTACATTTATTAATCAATAAAGAAATTTAAAAATTAACTCAGTTATTAAAGCTTATCGTGTTATGTTTCCCATGAGGATCGGAGAATCAAATATTTGATGAGAGCGGATTGGTTGGCTAGCTTGACCAGAGAGTTGATGAACAATCACCTAAATTTTAAATATTGCAACTGAAAATGAGGTTTGAGAGATTAATTAGAGATCGACTTACATATGATTTCTGGTAATGGCTCTAATAATTGTTTATGTAACTGGTACTGAGTTATGAAATCATAATTAACAGATCCACTTCAAATAATAATAATAATAATAATAATAATAATAATAATAACGATGATGGCAATGATAGTGTCGTAATCATCATCTTTAAGCATTGCAAGTATTTTGGGAGGTTCTTATTATTAGTTTTAATGTTATTCGTGGAGTAAACTTAATGATGGTTCTTTGAAAGTTAACTTTAATTAATTTAATATATTTCTCGCGTTAAATATTCTAGTGACAGCAAAATTCCAATAAATACTACATAATGAAGAGAGGGAATTTGTGTTTACTCTCTTGAAGATAAAATATATAATTTGATATTAATAAAGTCTACCTCAGTAGTTTTGGGGTAAAGTGCTTGCCTAAGGATCCGATGTTCGTGGCTTCAGACCCAGCGGAGGTCTACAAATTTTACTTGAGCGACACAAATCAGTAGCACAGCTTTCTTCGAGGGGAAGTAAAGTCATCGGTCCCGTGTCGATTGTGGCATGTAAAAGGACCCTGTAAGGTATGTGAAAATACCTTTATCGGCAATATTGGTAGACCCTTTCACTCTCGTTCATATAAATACTCGTGTGCTGATATAATCAATGTAAATAAATAATAATTATCAATTAATACTTCACGCTCAGATGAAACTTTACCTGTTATATGCACAGTATTATTTTGAGAAACTTTGAGATAAAAAATAAGTTTTGTTTCATTTCTAATAATGGGGAGAATAAACTAATTTTCTCTTTAAATTAGAAAAATTAAGAAAGATTTCGTACTAATGAATCACACGAGTAGAAATGTGATAGTTGAATGCATTCTCTTAGTCATATAATAATAATAATAGCCTTTATTTATCTGGCGAAGTTAAGGCGTTAGCCTTCTATTACACTTAGCCAATGTTGAATACCACACACATTATCACATTTATTGAAATTAAATTTAATAAAGAAATATTCAAATAAGTAGAAAAACATTCGCACGCTCATTCATACATTCATTTAAAGCTCAAGTAGTTTCAAGAACTCAGTTTAGCTTATTAGTCAAGATAAATTGCTTAACCGCACGCTTGAAGGGTAGTATATATGTTAGATGACGAGTAGAGTTATCTAGTTTGTTCTAAGCCTGTGATGCCAGGACAGTAAAGGAACGAGCATACGTTTGAGATCTATGTATGGGAATATACATCTGTAGAGTGGATTCTGATCTCGTAGCTCGGAAATAGGAGCCGTGAGGATAGGTAATGAGGCTGAGATGTTGATAATATTTTGTAAAGCAATACTAATAAATGTAGCCTTCACCTTTGATTTATTCTTAACCAACCCAGTTTATTAAAATACTTAGAAATATGGTCATGCTGTTTTAAGCTAAATATGTATCGAACACATGTGTTTTGTAGTCGTTCTGATAAATCATCTCTTAAGTCATTGAATACTACGTCACAGTAGTCAAAGTGTGGCATTATTAAGCTCTGAACAAAGATAATTCGCACATTTTCTGGGGGAAAATTATTTAGTGTGAATGTAAGCAGGCATACACTTTCTTGCAAATCGAAGTTACCTGATCTGTCCAATCAGGATTTTCATCAATAATCACACCAAGGTTTTTAGTAATGATTGTCAATTCTACTGTGGCTACTCTTAATCGTAAGTCAGTCAGCAGGGAACGGTCCACATTCAGTAGCAATCTGCTTGTTCCTATAAGAATGGCATGAGTTTTATCAGAGTTCAATTTAAGTCCATTTTTTCAGACCAAGCATTAATTGCGTCTAGGTCAATATTTATTCGTTGTATTTATTGAGGAACGGCCAGTGGAAATATATATTTGAAGGTCGTCTGCATACATGCGATATTTACAGTATGACATTGAAGAAGTGATATCGTTCAAATATAGAAAAAAATCAATGGCTCTAAAACTGAGTCCTGTTGAACACCAGCCTCAACTGGGCGCCATGTTGGGAACGTGTTGCCTATCATAACACTTTGCTCGCGACCATCCAAATGTTCTCACCCACTGTATACTGTCTGGAGATAAGTCAAATAATACATGCAATTTTGCTAATAGATTATTAAAGTCCACGGTATTAAAAGCTTTTGAAAATCTAATAATATAAAAAGCGTTAACTTGCGCTTATCCATAGCTAGTCTGATGTCGTCTGTGACATTTATCAACGTGGTACATGTACTATAATGTGATCTGAATCCTGATTGATAGGCAGTTAACAGAATGTGTTTGTTAATGTGTCGGTAAATTTGTTGATGCACTAGGAATTCTAGTGCCTTAGAAAGAGACGGAAGTATACTTACAGGTCTAAAGTCATGTAAATCTTTTGCTAGTCCTTTTTGTAGGTACTGGCGTAATAAGTGCGAGTTTCCACAGTGTGGGATACTATCCGGTCATGAGTGAGAAGTTGAATAAGTCAGTTATTGTTAATATAACATTTCTTAAAATTGTTTGTATTATTAATATTGAAATTTTGTCTATACCCTGTGCTTTCGATTTTATTCTCATAATTGATTTGTACACCTCATGATGAGTCAAATAGGCAAAGTAAAAATGACTGTCAAAATTATAGTCACTATTATTATTACTTGCATTGGAGGCATAAATGTCGTTTATAGTTTGTATTCTAGCTATCTTGTTAGTTAAATTAGGAATGTGAGGAAACTCTTCATTTAGTTTATTGGGACTGATGTGCATATGAGTGCTTTTGGGTAGTGTATGTCCCACTCCCATCCTCCACAATCCCCTCCATATTTTTTTGGGTGCTCGGATAGTATTAGAGAGTGAAAGGGAAAAGTCCATTTTAGCTTTTCCTAATGGCCTGGGTACATTTATTACGCGGACGTTTATACTCCTCAAAATTTATGTTGCCTGCAAATGACTTGATTTTCGATTCTCGTTTGAATTTCACATATGCTTGGTCACGTCTCCTCATCAATAACCTAATGTCTTTAGACATCCAAGGAACAGGTGGTCTACTAACACGTCGAGTTTTTACTGGTGCATGTTTATCGTACAATTCAAGGATCATATCATTAAAAAGACATAACCTATCATAAACGTTTAACTTAGTGTTAACAAGGTACCAGGGCAATGATTGAGCATCAGCATTTAGTTTGTCTGTATCAATGGATTTCATGTCATGATATGTGATTACCTTAGGTGCAATTTTAGCCACACGCATTGAGTAGGATAGGTAATCAAGATCATGATGCGAGATTGCAGGGACCGCAACTTGTCCAGAAGAGATCACTTTATTAGAGTTTTAAGTATTTATATGATCAATCCACGTGTGCGAGGTTGCGGTATGATGTGTTGCGTCTAAGTGGCATGGCGTCATATTGTATAAAGAAAATAAAGTCAGTAATTGCGAGGTTTCATTGTTGCTACTAAGTGAGTCCACGTTAAAATCACCCATTAGAATTATATGTTCAGATTTGTGCATGTGCTCAGTCAAGGCAGTCTCAATGGCAGTAAATTGACCAACTTGAGGTGGCCGGCACACTACAGATAACATAAGCCTTTGTTGTGAATTGTTTATTTCAACAATAATATATTCAGATATCGCTGAGTACGGACTCTGTGATGCAGATATTACTTTATATTTAATATCATCTCTGATGTACATACACACACCTCCACCACCCTTCACGGTTCTGTCATTTCTAACGAGTTGATAACCCCTCAGGTGTACTAAGCTAGAAAGAAGGGATGGTTTTAACCAGGATACAGAAATAAGAATAGCATGAAAGGACAGAGAAGAAAATAAGCTGCCGAATTCGTGGAAATGGCTTAGTAAAGACTATCAATTTACGTGGGCCACCTGCAGCGATAGCAGCTGGTTTTCAAGTACATTTCGAAGCATCATAATTGTTGATGGAGTTGTAGAGGAAGGGAGGGAAGGGAGCAATTGGTCAAGGTCACCAACAGACATGGAACATAGCCCACTTAAACATATTGTACAATCAACTCTCGATTCTACGACCTTTCACGGTTCCCTGGAAAAGGGTCGTTATTTCGAAGGGGTCGTTATTGGAATTTTAATAGATTTTGTTCCACCCCTGACCTTCATACGAAAAAATTGCATTTTTTTGACAACATGTGAAAAAGTAAATAAAATAAAACCTACCTATTTCTTGAAGAAGTCCATTATGGAGGCCTGCTTCTTCTTAGCGCCAGTTTTATCGACAAAGTCTTTCAAATTATAGAATTGTGAACACAGATCTTCACTAGCTCCCTGGCGCTTAAGTTCTCTTGAGTAGACGTCCCCAGCTTTCAGAACATCTTTCATCTTGGGGATGTCTTCAGGCTCTTCTTCCATTTCTTCCTCCCCCTCTTTATCGCTGGACTCCTGCTGCTCCCTGATTATATCGGCGTCGTCGAGGGTGTCCCAAACTGTGACGTCATCGTCTGCTGCTATGTACTCCTCATACGTGCAATCTGGGGATAATCTCAGGGGGGCAAACGAAGGTGCTGTTGATGGGCCAGGCCGCGGTTTCATGCAGGGGCCAACCTGCGGTTCTGTGGAGGGGCTTGGCTAGGAATTGGCGTCCACTGGTGGTGGGTCGGTTGGGTCCTCGGCGCTGGCAGCGGTGGGAAGCACATGGACGGCAGCCTCTTCGTCAACTGGCAAAACAAAGTGGGCGTGTCGGAACCAGTTGGTGATCACCGCTGTTCTCACGCCCCTCCTACTGGCGACGATTCCTTCCATGGCTCTGAACACATCCCACTTTTTGACCTCCTTGCCCATGTCAAGATTCCACACCATACTCCGCACCAGCATCTCGTGGAACTTAACCTTCACTTGATGGATTATTCCCTAGTGCAGGGGCTGAAGCATGGTGTTCTTTGGCAGAAACACCAGCTCGATGTTCCTGAGTTTGTCGAGAGCAAGATGTGCGAGGCAATTCTCGACAAAGAGCACGACTTTTCTATTTGCGGCGTCCATCTTCGAATCAAAGCCTTGAAGCCGCCTCGTGAACAACCCCGAGGTCATCCATGCCTTCGTATTAGAATTATAGTCACAAGGCAGGATGTTTCCCTTGAAACCACGGGGTTTCTTGAACTTCTCGATCACAAGGGGCTTCATCTTATCGCTGCCGTCCATGTTGCAGCACAGAAGGAGGGTGAGGCGCTCCTTGATCCTCTTCCCACCTTTGCACTTATCCCCTTTCACAGCAAGAGTGTGATCTGGCATGAAGTTGTAGAACATCCCCAGCTCGTAAGCGTTGTATACATCTTGAGGCTGATAGCGCCTAAGGATGTTTCGGAGCAAGGTCATCCAATCCCTCACTGGTGTTGGGTCCACTGATGCGCTTTCACCGACGAGCTTGTTGCTGGCTATTCTGTGACGCACTTTGAAACGCTCTACCCTCCCGAACACTTAAAGTTTTTTATACCCAACCTCAGGGCAAATTCATCAGCCTTCCTCTACATCCTCGGTCCGTTTATAGGCACGTTTTGCGCTCTATGCTGGCTGAACTTCTCCAGCATAGCCTGCTCCAGATTTGCGTGCGTCGCACCCTTCAAATTTTTGACCTTTATATTGTGGCCTTCCTTCTGCACTGCATTCACAATTTATTCTCTCATTTTGAGAATAGTGAAAAGTGTCAACTTCGAGATGTCATGCCACCGCGCAATCTCCGTCTTTGTAACCTTCTTCTCATCCACTTCCTGGATGATCTCTTACTTCTTCATGAGCGTCAAGAAGGTCCTCCTTTCACTCATTTCGTCAAAATTGAAGTTCGTATCAAATAAAAATAATAGCGTTGGTCATCAAAAATTGTTCGCAATACCCAACCAAAAACGTAACCAAATCAAAATAACAATGTTAAACAATAGCATGGATCGTAAAAAATTGTTCACAAAATCAAACCAAAATAGTAACCAAATCGAGAATCGAAATAACAATGGCAAAAGCAAGCCTGGCACGTGATGTAGCGGCAGTCGCGCGCGGGGAAACATTATCTTGCTTGTGGGATGTGGTGGACAGAGTCAAGTGCTATTGGCTGGCATTAATGAGGTGGTGTCTATTTTTATAACTGACCCACCCCAGTTGCTAATAATACAGCGCTCACAAAGAGAATGCAACAAACACATTTTACAGCCGATTTACTTAAATTTTTCAACCTTTTTTCCCCACATTTTTCACGGTTCCCCAAAAAAGGGTCGTTACTTCGAGAGGGACGCTATTCCCGGGGTCGTAGAATCGAGAGTTTACTGTAGTTGGGCTATATCTACGGTGACCATATTTTTTTAAAGAAAAAGCAGGACAATAAAATATATCACATATACGAGTAGCATGGTGTGCGACGTGCGTGTAAAACGTATGTATAAAGTAGATAGAGATAGAGAAATAAAAATAGTTTAAAGATAAAACCATTTATTAAAATTCCCTTTTGAATACTAGTTTAAGAGAGCGAGTTACATAAAGTCAAAACTATACACATCAAGTATTATATTGGCTTTCATTATTGTGTGCATAGTATTTTTGTAAATAATACTTGTGCCAAAAGTTTCTAAATAAATAACTTGCCAAAATAAATATGTTAAGACTAATAACGTGTACAAACCCATTGGTAAATAAAACATAGGACTACAGTACTTAAAAAATTAAATACAGAGAAAGTGAATTTTAAAATAACAATTTAGGAGCTACTTGTGCCGGCTTTTGCTTCATAATCATAACATTCATATTTATCTGAGC
>CABFVX010003825.1:0-77331 GCA_902151425.1 Timema shepardi | reverse complement strand
GAAGTGACAGCTGCTAAACACATGTTTTTGCAGATCATATGGTTCGGCGTAGGGATATATAATTTGTTCTGGTAACTTTTCAAAGCTGCCAGTCAGCACCAAAGAAGCCATGGGGCTACTGTAGTATAGGCTATTATATAGGGTCTTAGTGTAATCGGTCCAGGTAAAACTTCTACATTTCAGGGTAAACGGAGTGTACATCTTTTGATCGAAACTCCTCTCAACTCCGTACCTGAAACTAAATTCTTAGAAACACTCAATATACACGAATGATCGTTGTTAGTGTAACAGTAACTTAAGTAGTTCTAGGGAACTCCTTGCGGAGAAAGGCAAAGCTTGATTGATGGAAATGAAACCTGGACTAAAGTCAACTCTTCAGTTCTCCTGTTTCAATATACGCTGTAACAGGCTCTAAATAAAAATACAAACATGCTATTGACTTCTGACAGTTTGATTAAGTGAATGCATGCTTTTACGATTAAGTTTTTTCTAACAAAATATCTAATAAAAATTACGAATAAACTTCAAATACAGTGAAACTCAGATAGGATTTTTAGAGTTTCAAAAGTTACTAAAACTATGAGTACATTTATATAGCTTTAACTGTCCGTTTGATAAATATTATCAATACCTATAAAATTATACTAGTAGTATAGTAAAATTAAAATAATGATGACCATAAAAATAAGTTTATATATATTTTTTAAGTTTGTTCATGCCAGAATCATATACATATATGTCAGAGAAAAATAATTACTAAAAATTAATTTTCATAGTATTCAATTACTAGCGCAAGCATTAAGACAACATATCTATCAACATGAGGTTTGGTTGCATAGTTCAATAATGCCCGAAACAGATATATTCGTGTAACACAATGGGAGCAACTTAAAGAATAAAAAAAATATTTAAGTAGGCCTACGTGTTATACTGAATCATATCATTCAGTTTTGACATTAAATATTAAAAGCTAACCTATTATAGCTTACCACAGCCCCTAACATGCCAAACACATAAAGGTTAAGTTAAGTTATGATGAGTTCTTATTATAATAAACCTTTAAACCAGTTAAAATTTGAGGAATTTTTTCATCCATTGACTATACAATACTTCGTAATTCAAGAAACGATGTCCTTTTCGTCCATCCTGCAGTGTTGCAAGCTTACCTTAAATTATTCCACTGTGGTATAGCTTATAAAATAGGGCCATAGTGTAATCCATCAAGGTAAGACTAATACCTTTTAGGGTAGACGAAGTGTACTGCACATTCCAGGCAGTGAGAACCAATATGGCTTTGGAGTTTGCTACTTTTTTAATATTGATACTACTAACACCGATCAATTTTCTAAATTGTATATTAAATATAGCTAGTCTTCCGTTATCTTTAATCACAAATTATACATTTTTCTCACATAAATTCTATTATTACTTAATTACTCTATGGCATTAGGTACTCGAAAGCTCATAGCCACACTTACAAAAGTACACCACCTATCTCTATATATATTTATCTAGCTCTATCCAGTCCACCTCATTAACCTATATATTTCAAGTCCATTCTAATGCTATCCTCCCATCCGCGTCTAGGTATTCTCAATGGTCTTTTCCCATTGAGTTTGCGAACTAACACCCTGCACACGGTTATAAATTCTCCCATTCACGCTACATGTCCTGCACACCATCATCTATGAGGCTTTATTATCCTAACAATATATTGTTATTAGTACAGGGTATGCAACTCGTCATTGTGTAATCTCTTCCACTCCCCAGTAGCCTCATTCCATTTTAGAACAAAAATCTTTCCAAGCATCTTGTTTTCGAACACCCTAAATTTGTTTTCGTAATTTAAGGTAAGAGGCCACGTTTCACTACCATAGAGTAAAACAGGTAAGATTATAGGTTTTGTCTATTTTGAGTTTTACATTATTTGAAAGCAGGTGAGATGTCAACAACCTACTGACCAAGTTAAAGCATACATTTACCGACTGTATTATTTTCCTAATTTCCAAAACTAATGTTGTTATTGTTAGTTAAAAATGTTTCCTAAATATTATATTTAATCTCATTAATCCAGTCATATGATAGTTCAATATTGTTTGAAGTAAGCTCTAAATGGTCGTCCCCAGTAGTCTCTGTTCTCTGTGTGATAATACACGTCCTTAGTCTTTTCAGCATTCATTTCTCAACCTATTTTCTTACTAGCCTCTAGTAAAATGTCTGCATTTCTGTCAACAGCTTCCTATTACTTAACAAAGCTAGATCTTCTGCTTATACTAATAGCTGCATTGTATCGTTTCATGTCAAGTCTTCCTTATTCTCTTGCATTAACATTATAGCATACTCTAAGGCTAGATTAAAAAGTAATGGAGAAAGAACAGCTCCTTGTTTCAACCCATTATGTATTTCTAAAATATCTTATAAG
Source organism: Timema shepardi (assembly GCA_902151425.1). NCBI lineage: Eukaryota > Metazoa > Arthropoda > Insecta > Phasmatodea > Timematidae > Timema > Timema shepardi. The sequence continues at coordinate 74,909 of CABFVX010003825.1, read as the reverse complement.
TGACATTTAGCCCATACCCTGTCACGCGTATCAGTAAAAAGTACCTCAATTAGTACCTCAATTAACTGAATCGTATTTTTTTAAATCTATGTATAATTAATGAGAGTCATGTTTAATTCCCACCTTTTTCTTATATTTGCCAAATAGCATAAGTCTGATCCATTGTTGATTTATTTAATCGAAATCCACATTATCCCCAATTATTTCCTCAGAATATGGTGTTGAAAGTAAAAATTAAACCATCATATTATGTTTTAAACTAGTTTACTTAAACGAACACAGCACATTTATATACAAACAAAACAACGTCACCATGTTGTAGCGGTTGTGTGTGGTGACATTAGCTTATATTGGGGACACATCTTTTAAGAGGACCACCCAAACTGTCGTCAGTAACAGACCTTAGGGTAATGATGTACTAATTACTCTTGTTAATGAAACGTCAACGTGAAAGCATAAACGTGTGTTTGTCTCCAAGTGTCTCGGCAAGTTTCTGTTAATCCTCTTCTAGATCTGTCAGAATGATGGACGGTCGTAACAAGAGCACATCTGGTGATGATTTGTTTAGGTTCAAAACACGCGTTCTAATTTAATTCAGCAGGACAAACATATTTGGAACACTATTCCAGCCAAATATACTAACTGGCTCAATTTAAATGTGCACAAATTCAGATGTATACTTTATTAAAGTCTTAACAAATACAGTTTAATTTTAGTTTTAAATGTGTTGTGTTTTTTCACCGCGTTTATCTGCCTTCTTGAGTTATACGCATTTTATTTACGCTACTGAGATTGGGATGAGTAAGCTAGTAGTTATAGAAAAAATGCCTGCACTTGCGTTGAGGAAAAGTGAGAAATAATTTAGGAAAAGTATCAGTGGTTGTAATAACAATAATAATAATATATTATTATTATTATATTATTATAAATTTTACTATTTTATTAAATATGTATTTAACTGAAAAACCTGAAGATGTACCTTGAGGTACTTCGGGATTGTATCAAAAAGTCAATTATGTAATTTTTCTTTTAAATCCTAAATAAGCAATGATTGATTGATTGATTGATATAATAATATAGTTATATTATAATAATAATAATTATTATTATATAATTATTTTATTACACATCATATGCATGTTTAACTGTACTAAATCTCAGCCCCATATATAATATATTTTACCTTAACAATGGTAAAATGATATTATTAGTAATACTAATAGTATTAATATTATGACAATTTTACTATTGTCTAGTTATAATACATTTTAGTCACATACATCAAATACTTTACCTTAACAATGGTACGGGAAAGAGCATAAAATAGCATGATTGAGTCCATATACCTCGTGAACTGTAATAATTTAAAATTATTGAATCATTATTTATAGCTTATAATATTATACACTAGTTAAAATTGTTATGATCAAACGATTTTAAAAAGGTTACAAGAACAAAATCATCATACAGATTTTGAATAAAATTGGTTATTAAAAGAAAATTCAAAGTAGCCTTGGTTCACTTGAAGGCCTTAGAAATTAGAAAATACAATTCCAAGATCTTTATTTAAATTCATTATTTAAATTCTCTCTTCTATGTTAGAGAATATACTAGTCGTTTTTCTAACCAACCATAATAGTGGGTAAAAATATTTTAAAAAAAGTCATATTACCCACCAAGACCATCACATAATTTACACTAAAGAAGTAGAGATGAGGGGGGTACAGTTTTATAGGGACTATACCTCTATTTGCGGGAATAGAATAATACACCATTTAAGAAATACCACCCTCAGTGTACCCGTTAAGGATTCAAACCTTGACCTCCCTGCTACGAGAAAAACAAGTCTAGACTAAAATGACGTTTCTGTCGTCGTTCCCTCAAATTAGAGTAATCTTTGTTACTAAAAATCTAAAAAGTGTAAAAATAAATAGGCCTACTCTTCAAGGTTTACCGTTTATATAAATAACCAAATATTACACCATTATTCCCATACGGTACACTTCAAATTCAATGTGAGACGTTTCAAATCAATCTATCATGCATGTGGCCTGGCCACAGAGTTTTGAAACATTATTTTTAAATTAAATCATGTGATCATCATTCGCAATTTAAAAAAAACTACGTTGCTATACACACTATCAAAAGACATAAACATGTTTACCATCTGAACTTCCCCTATATATAACTTAAAATATATAGTACATAGGGCTAATAGTAGGCTCAATTAAATATAGATGTTATATTTATAATTATAGTCTATTAATTATTAATACAATTATTGAATAATAAGAAATTAATATTCAATATAATATATTTATACTAAATATATAAAATACTACATATATAAAGAGACTTGAACTTTTTGCAATCGTGAAGATGAGATTTAAAAAAATCTTTATAATGGTAGTTTTAAGTTTCTTCAAATTTCGAATTTGTTTTTTTAATCGTTTTTTATACTGCGAATCTTAACGAAATTTGATGTTTACAGATTTTATCGCGAATGTAATCATATTTCACATCTAATTCAAGAATTTCAACATTTAAAAGTGAAAAAGTTTAAAAAATTCTAAATTTGATAAAAATATTTGCTCGATTGAGAATTCACTTTTCTATTCAAAATTCAAACTATTAATGAAACTAAAACTATTTATAGCACATTTACATGTAGTCCTGATTTTATTTTTCTAAATCTTGGAATTTTGGCCTAAAACAAATATGGAATACATAAAGGCTACTAGGCCTATCTGAAATAAAACAATTTTAAGCTATGTAATTAATATCAACCCTTAAAGGATATTTATGAGGGGAAAGTTGTAAGATACAAACACAAATTATATTTTATGATATTAACTATAAAAAAATGTATAATATATTTGAACACATTTTTTACCACTTTTAAATTTTTTTATCGCTGCTTTTCAACATTTATATCAACACTTTTGCTCATTTTTATTTACCTAAGATCTCAGGTCTATATATATGCACGTAATAACTCATTTTGGCTACATTGGCAGTGTAGGCCTACACAATTACCTGACATAGGCGCTGTCTAATCGACTCCAACGCTTACAGAACCAGTTTTCACTTAATTTACAATCTAAGACACTTAAGAACACATCACTATACTTTAAAAAGTTTGAAAGGCTACGACTAAAATAATGACGTTCATTTCACTCTCTTACTGTAGTCTTCCAAATTCTTAACTCATCTTATCCTGATTAATACTTAACTCATCTCCCCCTGTGTATTTCTTATCCATGTTACACCTCATGAAAAAACATCTACCTACGACAACTAGAAGCATTTATTCCGTTAGTTGTATACCTTTACATACATCCCAGTCTTCAGCCCTTCACTATAGCTACATCCTGGGCATGGAATGATCTACCTACTAACACCAGAAATTTGACTGCCTTCAAAAAATAACTTATCTACATTTTTGAAATAAGGACATAGCCTTGAGCTTTTATCTCGAGTAGTTATGAAGCCAAAAATTAAATATGTGTGTATGTGTAATGTTCTTCTAAAATTAACTGTTTGTATTATTATACATTTATATACATTTTGTAGTATTTATTAAGTTATTCAATGATGTATGAATAAGATAAAATTTATATTAGTTTATAAAATAATAATATTTGTGAATATGGTTTATTTGTATGAAATGTTTTGATTATTTAGTGTTTAAGATTCTTTGTCTTTCTATTTTTTCTTTCTTTAAGATGCTTTTTTAACATTCTTAATATATTTTTAATTATATATCATTTTGCAAACTGGTTATGTGTAAGGCAAGTTATTACATCTTAGCTTCGTAAGAATAAAAAATACATTTAAATCAAAATAAATTAAAATAATGTAGATCAAATTGTATTGTGAACAGACCAATAAAATTAAAAATGCTAAGCCGTTTGGCATAATATAAATATATTTACTTGATCTTAGTATATTATAAGACACCTAAATACATACATTTTAAAACAGACCACAATGACACTAATGCCTTATAGGGTTGGAGCAAATTCCAAAGAAATGGAATAATGATAGCTGTCTATCCTATATTTAAATTATATTTTAATCACCACTACCTGTTAAGGCTATACGCATGTGTGATAATTACTCTAATGGGGTAGGGTTCAGGGAGGAGCATTTTATAGATAATATTCACACATTTGCATGGAAGGAGAGTATGGAACTAATTAGCAAAAAATGTCCTCAGTAGACGTGACCGGGATTCTAGCCCAGATCTACTTATAATCGCCAGACACAAGAATGGCACTTTATACAATTTTAGGTGATCAGAGGGCCACATTTAAAAAAAATTATCAACATGAGGGACACATTCAGAATTATAAATACAATGCAGATATTAAAATATATGGAGAGTCCAACCTTTAGTTTAGCAAGCACATTTAAAATGTCTTAGTAAATAAAAGTCATGTTGTTTATAAAATATATTATTGAAACATTAGACAAGATACTATTGTTTATAAATTCATAACTATTATTTCATTTTAATTTTGTTCATTTTCATTTAATAAAGTAGCTATATCAATATCGATTCTTGTAGTTGTCATTATCAGTAAGTGTGAAAGTGATTCATCATTCAATGAACATCTGTATTTGGATTTTATTAATTTAATAATAGAAAAATTGCTTTCTCAAAGATATGTTCTCTTGAGCACTAAGCACATTTTAGACCCAAAGTCCCTTAATTTTGGTAATAATTAAAANCACTAAGCACATTTTAGACCCAAAGTCCCTTAATTTTGGTAATAATTAAAAAAAACTCTTCTTTTTCCATTATGCCAGTATAAAAAGAGTATAATTTCAAATCGCACATTTCCAGTTGAAGGTCAGATCTTATGTTTTCAATGCTGAGCATGCACATTGAAATGAGACATCTAGCGTTGACGCAATGAAATGTACTTGAAGTCACGCCTGGGAAGCTAGGTTTGAGCTCGAGTTTTGCGACGAAAGTTTTATTTTTTCGCGGGTGAAAAAGAAGAAAAGCCCACAGGAGGGCCACGAAAAACCGTTTCGCGGGTCGTGTCTTGGACAGCCCTGCCTTAGACCATTCGGCCACAAAAGCGTGTTTTATCCAATTTAGCATACGTATTTGTAATGGAGCAGATTAATGTCAAAGATATTGTAGTTTACGGTCCATATAGTTTACCTTGTTACTTGTGACAAAGTTATTTATATTTTTTCTTCCATCATTTTCACGACTGTTTAGACAAATATATTTACACGTCATCATATTTAAGCACCAGCATTGGTGGGCACGTGGACTGAACGTCAGGCTCGTCTAGTCAGGTTTAACTGTATTGTGGAGGGCGTGGCTTTAATCCCGGCAGGGTGTAGGCCTGAGTTTTTTTTTTCCTTTACGGTTGTCACTCTCCCTCCACTAAAATGCAAGTGTATATCCTCTAAGTTCTACTTTCCTTGCCCTACCCATTAGTGTTAGAAGTGTAAAGGACGCGAGAAAAAGTCAGTATATTTGTAGTTTTTATAGTCAAACAGATTTTGGCCAAAATAAATAAAATATTCTTCCTATATAAACATTGAGTTTAATTTTTTTAACATGGTGATATCAACAGTTCTTGAATATATTTAAAGAGTTTCGTGCCATGCTCACGACAAATATTCAGCAACGGTTGATATCACTATATTAATGAAATTAAACATTATATTTCTACTGGAAGAGTATTTGATTTCTTTTGACCAAAAAAGTTTTTCTATAAAAACTGTAAAAATATTGACTTTAACTCATGTTTCTTACACTTCCACCTTAATGTGGATAGTTGAGTCGAGTTGTAAGACTCGGTGCAAAAGTAAAAACAAAGAACAAAGAGTAAGGCTTGCGTTCAGATGGATCAAAATCCCTGTGTATTACTTTTTTTTTTACAGATAAGGGATCCCCCTCGTTAAGTGAGTGATTACAGCGGAGAAATTCAGCTATAATGCGATATTTATTTCTACGATACGTTATTTCAAAATATGGTTAATACCCAAATAAAGTAAAAAGATTCCAACAGGGGTCTTTTTCCTTAACAACCCTATATTTTGAGTTTTATCAAAAGAAACAAATATGGGAAAATATGACATTAGCTCATTTACACTTCTTTTTAAGCATATTTGCGGAGCTATGAGATTATGTTTGATGAAAAAGTGCTCTAGATTCAACCTTCCTCTTGCAAATACAGTAATTTTTTGACAAGCTCACAACAGAAAATTTTCAGATATTTGAGAACTAGGAGAGAGCTTTTTTCTTTCTATTGAGATAAAAGGTTTCTTAATTTAATTTCCCCTCTTTCTTATTGACATAACAAAGGGGGAATATAGGTGAAGGGCGAAAGGGAGTATAAGACCAGTCAAAATAGAAAATTAGTACCAGAAAATGACACAGACCATTTTATTTTAAACTGTGTGGCCTAATAGCGATTGATACTTTCTCGCTTATCAAGGTGGCAGCCTTTTAAGTAAACTTCCTTATTAAGATTGAAGGTTTTGGACCATCCATGGCCAACCCTTGTTCATTTGAAATGTTAGTAGACAGGGACTAGAAAATGTTACCTAGTGATAGAGTGGCCATATTACTGCGCCCTTCCAGTGACAGAAAGTTATTAATCCCTCTAGCCTCCAAGGGGAGAAAAACTTCAGTTCTTGTTTGAGATGCCGACAAATTCCTGGGCTACCGCGCATGAGCAGAATAAAACAAGGCTGGGTCGGGCTTCCTGTGTTGGGACCTTCATTCTATCCCAGAGACTTCAATGGGCCGGGAAGAAGGCCAATTACATTGTCACAAACTGTCAAATGAATGATGAATTATACACGAAAATGGAGTTTTGGATACTACAATTTTTTTTTTTAGTTTTATATTTGTATAGTTTTTTGGTAGAGCTTATTTATTTCTTAAAATGAATTGTAGGATAAAACAGAAATATTTTTTAGATATAATTACACATGATTCAAAATCGTGGTTGGATATTGTGTTGATACATGAATCAATAAGAAGATTATGGAAAATTGATTTAAAACTTGTTTGGTTTAGAAAGACATTTAATGATTTGATACTAAGGGCCAGTTTCATAGTCAAGTTTAGTATGCCTCAAGTGCGGCGCTACACTAAGTTCATGACGACACCTACCTAAACTCGAATGGCTGTTCTCGCATAGGAAACTGGCCCATTCCATTCTGGTTTAGGTAGGTGTCGTCATGTACTTAGTGTAGCGCCGCACTTGAGGCGTACTAAATTTGACTATGAAACTGGCCCTAAATCTCCACAACTTCTACTAATAAGTACCCGCCTCGGTGGCGTAGTTGGCTAACGCGCTTGTCGTGTTGAGCTCGACTGCTGAGGACGGGGAGATTGAGGATCGAATCTCGGTCGGGTGAACTGAGGATGGTTTTTACTAAATGGTTTTCCACTCTCCCCCACGCAAATGCGGGTTCACTTCCTCTAATTCANGGGGGGGGGGTTCCTAAATGGTTTTCCACTCTCCCTCCACGCAAATGCGGGTTCACTTCCTCTAATTCAACCTTCCCAATTCCTAATCCATTAGAGTAATTAGTACTTAAAGCGTATAACCCGTACGGGTAGTAAAATGCGGTGCTAAATATTATTATTATTATTATAAATATTACTAATAAGTATTTGAACGATAAAGTTCATAACGCGATTCAGCGTCACTATTCACCAGTAGGCCCTACTTTACATAAATGTGGTTGACCCTAAAAGCTCAACTTTAAAGACAATTGTATTTAATTTATTCTACATAGCTGTGTTTAAATTACATAGAATGAGCATTTAAACCCCGTCTTACCTTATGCTTCGTAACCTACGTTTTGCCGAAGCGCGGCGGTTTAAAGTTGCTCACTTTACATCTGTCAGTGACTTACAAACTAACATAATTCTAGAACATAAAATCACCCAGTCATCCGACCGCTAATTCCTTACTGTAATAATCCGATTCAGTGGTCGAGCAGTCTAAGGCGTCAATATCGTGTTAGACTGGCCTGCTGATGACGTAGGGATCGTGGTTCGAGTCCCGGTTGTGTGAAGGCCTACTGAGAGAGGTTTTTAGCAAATAGTTTTGCACTATCCTTCCACGAAAATTAAGATATACTACCCCTAAAATGCTTCCTCCCTCGTCACTTCCCTATTAGAGTAGGCTCGTTATCATATGTGCGTGCAGCCTGAACGGATATTATAGTGTGGTGAGAGAGAATAATAATACTATTTTCATATTTATGGTTTTAGTACAATATGTGTTACGTAACACTATGATGTACCCAGCCTCCCAACATGTCATGCCATGTATACATTAGAACTCCCCCCTTACCCTCCCTCTCAACAGAGGTACTGAACGTGGTTGACCCCTGAATGATATTGTGGTTATCCAGAAAAATGTTAGATTGACTAATTATGTTTAAAAAATTTAATCCTTTTCTCTTTGACCTCCATCCCCCCCTTTTGTATTTTCTTTATCGCTCAAGAAAAATCCGCCAGCACCAGCCGGGTTTGTACCCACGAACATTGAGGCCTGATACAACTTGAACCAAATGTCATCTCATGGTGTAGTTTTCTGTATTCTACTTTAGAAATCTGGGGAATTAAATCAATATTCGAAATATTTGAAAAATAACAAAGTTGAGAAATAATGTTTTTAAATTGTAAAAGATATCAAACTTATTTTAGTTTCGCCATTGTCAAGTGAAGAATGCAGAAGACCGCAATTCGTTACATTTTCTGGTTTGACCGTTTTCGTGTAGGCTAATCTAATTTTACGGTTAATCAGCCGTGAGATGAGATCTTTAAGTTAATAGTCAACTAATTATGTTTAAAATAGGCTATTTAGTATTATTATGTGACTATGTAATCCATTGGTTTCTAAAGTAGGGTACGTGCCAGGAAGTTTGGGCTTACGCGAAAATATTCGAATAGTGGCGGAAAGCGCTTGTCTACATTTGCTAGCAGTGTAAGACAAAAGATGTAAAAAGTTATAAAATTAACTCAATTATATGGCGAGGGGCTGTTCAGGGTTTCTTATATTTTTACCATGAGAACATGATTTCTATTCCAAACATAAAATAGTTTTATCATCATTAGTAAATTAATAAATAAATAAATTAAATGTGTTAGTTTTTATTGTAACTTTTGCTTTTTGAATATAAAAATATATTTCACCTTATTAGTACATTGTTTTTTAATCCCATTATTAGACCATTTATTTTCAGTTGCAACAAATAAATTAGAAATAACTACTACTGTAGTAAGTAAACATTTTGCTAAAACTAAGGGCACAATTTATGGAAACGGGCTGCTAAGGGGTACGTAAACGAATAAAGGTTGGGAAGCCCTGATAAAATCTAATATTATCGGTATATGTAAGATAATCTTAATACCGACTAAACATTAAAACTTGAATTAATATACAAGTTGTTCAATTCAATTCAATTCTACCTCTTAAAATATCTATGTTGATTTTGATTACACGTAAAATGTCTAATAAAGAAGATACATTGTTTTCAAGTGTTCAATAATATAAATAGTTTAAGAAAATTAATGGTCACACTGTTTATGTCAAGGACATTAGTGTTATTATTAAAATGGACAAAAAAAATTGTAGTACACTGTTGTATCTGACATCATCCCGGATTAACAATGCGTGAAAACTTGGTCTTTAGATGACCTAAATCATGTGCGAATGAAAACAGCGTGAAAATAAATATTAAAAAGAGATTAGAAGAGAAAATTAATTCTATTAAATATCCAATGTGATGGCCACCAAAGTCAATATATTTTTGAAAGAATGATTCCTTTATAATTACTATAGTTTATTGACTAGTAGTAGCGCATGCCCTTATAATGTTTTTTTAAAAGATTTTCTTGCATTGTGAGAATATTATAAATGGCTTATTTAACAGCACCCCACAGAAAAAAAAGTATAATGAAACTTTAGATGTGAATGAGCAGGCCATAAAATGAATATTATTCACTCTTCTCATCAAGAGTCCACAAAAGTAGTTCATGCTCAAAAATTTACGGCTATGAATGTATTGTCAGTTAGGCAGCCGTTATGCGACTAACCCATTTTATATCTCCGTTCTAATGAAACATCTTGTAGCAAGTATGGTCAAGAGATCACCATATTTTAGTATATTTAAGGAAACTTCAATACATAATGATCCACTAATGAGTATCTCAAAGATTCCACACAACCACACTCCCGTTCTTTGATTATCAACATTTCAAAACCACTATGGATTCTCAGTAGGCAAATAGTACATTTTATGGGTATTCACTTGTCCATGGTTTGCAAAAGTTGAGAATTCATTAAATAACACATTATGCATTAGATTTTCGATTGTTTTATAATGTGTGGCGTGTTTATTCTCAGAAATTAACTTGATTTTTAAAGACACTCCCTTGTGATACATGATTTAAGGAAATATGGAATGTGTGGAACCAGTGGCTTCTAAGTATTTTAAGAAAAAATTGTTCATGCCAAAACAGTGTTTGATTGTAAAAAAAAAACTGAATGGTTTGGTTCTGCAGCCAGGACCACAATTTCAATAGAAGGGCTTTTCCCTTTAACTTCAATTTACACTACCTTTTACACAAAATAACTTAATTATTCTATTGAAACAACGATGGAAGGATGATATCCATCAGCATAGCTTTACTCGTTGGAATGGCGTATAGACCCAATTTGACCTTTGAAATTTGAACTTTGGCAACGAGCTGTGTGACGCGTGTTATGTCGCAACATTCCACCGCTGGGTTTTTCCTGGTGACTCATACCTGGTGTCAGTATATTTCCGTCTGACTTGAATTTACCCTCTGGTTATTTCCATGATAACATGGGGTTAACGACCTGTTGTCCAATTTCAATGTCGCAAAGGTTTATTTCTGGTTTGATATGTGGCAATTGGTTCTCCCTGATGACTGGCGCCACATTGGTGGCTGGACAAGACATGAATAGATCGTGAGCTTGAATGATGTCGCAACCCTCCACTTGTATGTGGCAATGGGTTTCCCTGATGACTGGCACCAGTTTGGCGGCTCGACAAGACAGAAATAGTTCACTAACATGAAGGATGTCCCAACCCTCCCCATCAATGTGGGAATGGGTTTTCCCTGAGGTGTGGCGCCAGTTTGGCGGCTCTAAAAGACAGGAATAGTTCATGGCCTTGAATTATATCGCAACTCTCGCCTAATATGTGGCAATGGGTTTTACGTGATGACTAATGATATTTTGGTGGATCAACAAGACAATCTGCCTCGATCCGTGTGACGTAATCATAGCGTGTGATGTCGCAACACTTCTCCCTGAATTTTCCGATGACTCATACCTTACGCTACTTTGGCGGCTCAACAAGACATGTATAGACAGGAATAGATCGTGACCTTGAAACAGTGAGCTATTACATGAGTTCATTGACCCTGGAAACTCTTTCCCCTTCTCTCCCTTCTATGTGTAATGAGTTTTCTTGATGATTCATACCTGGCGGAGTATGGCGGCTCGAAAAGACAAATCTTCTCGATCTGTGTGACGTCATCATTGCGTGTGATGTTGCAACACTCCCCTTCTATGTGTAAATGGGTTTTCCCGATGACTCGTACCTGGCGCTAGTTTGGCGGCTTCACAAGACAAGTATAGACAGTAATAGATTGTCACTTTTAATGATGTAGCAACGACCCCCTTCTATGTGGTAATGGGGTTTCCCGGTGTCACAACTAGTCTCCGCTGTGTCGCAACCCCCCTATGTAGTAATGAGTTTTTTAGCAACTACAGATCATTGACTCAGCTCTGATTATGCACAATCAGGGGCATTGGAAGCCTTACGGTGATTTATAATATTCAATTAGGGGCCACTATCCACCACCCCAAAAGCCTACTAAAATTGGTTGTTTGGTATCGTCCGTCGACATGACGAATGCAGGTATCCGTCATGGACCGGGGGAGTAAGGTAGAAATGACCCAGTGTTTACGTGTAGTGAGGAAGAGTAGAAAACCACCCCCAATTCACCCGAGCGAGATTCACACTCACAACTTTTAACGTCATAACTAGATGAGTTAAAGTATTATTTTCGTGTCAAACGTCTATGTATTAATTATGATGGTGTGGTAGGGATAATTAAGAAAATGATAAGGATGGAGAAATACCAACAGTTTACCCAGCAGGGATTTGATTTCCCCCCGCCAGAATTAAATGAGGCTGACATTTATACGGCGTGCCCAAAAGGATTCGAACTTCGATATATTTAGCACCACTGGTGTCTGTTAGAACGGTTGTAATTCCTTATGAGTGCACCCCACATTTGAGAAGGGGTTATGCTAGTCGACTAGATTTTACATCCAGGTAGCATGTGTAATTGAATTTGGTTCGGGAAAACCCTACAAACTGTTTCACTGTTTAGATAGCTTTTATAAATTAGCTGAGTTTATTTAAGATAAGGTGGCAAGTACATATAAACACACGCACACAGAGTCAGACAGACTTTCATTTTTATTTATAAGTTGTGATGGTAGATTGCTACCTAAGATAAAATGAAAAAAAGATTTAGTTATTTTATAAATAACCGTTTTATTCCTTGGGCCACTTATAACAACAGAAAAAAGATTTATTTTAATATCATCTAATGTTCTCATTAATATTTTGTCGAAGCATTATATAACTCTTACGTTAATTCATAAGTAATATTAAAGTGAGTAACTTGAATTTAATGCCCGCAGCTATATTTTGACGAAATAATATAAAACTACATAAATCCATAAGTAATAACATGGCTGAGTAAGATATAAAATGTACCTGCACTTGTGGGTGAAGGCCAAGCGTGTAAATAGAAGCGATACATTCGACCTGATTTCAATCCCCCCTGCCTACCTGCTAATATCCATGAAGTTAAGCTTATTGGTACTTAGAACTTCATCTTACTACCCGTCTGGGACACAACCCGTGGAGGTTGAGTGAGGAAACCGACCTCAGTACACATTAACGACAGGGATTCGAAACACGACCTCCTCCCATCACCATTTATTTAAATTAACACCTGATACCCAGTTATGTTCTTATTCCTTCATAGATTTGGTTGTATATTAAATAATTATCTTACGGACTGCACTCATTAACGAACACATAATATAAGAGTTTAATTTTGAATAGCAAAAATGACAGTACGTTATAATATTTATCAAATATAACACATTATTTTTTTTTAATTTCAACTGTAGCGAACCATTCTGGAAACTAATATCGAACAAGCGCTGGTGGGGCCGTCCTCCCAACAAAACCTACAATTTTTTTTATAAATCTACTGTCAGCGTGTACGTGTGTAGAATATTAAGTACTAATTAAACTAACGTATTGATGATTGGGAAGTTTGAATTTGGAGGAAATAAGCCAGCATTTGCGTAGAACGAGAGCGGAAACACCCCTCTTGTTTACCTGACGAATATTCGAAACTTGAACTCCCCCATCCTCAACCATCTGGCTCTATATGAAACAAGCGCGTCAGTCAACTAAGCCACCAAGGTAAATTATTTTAGAAACAACATTTTTATTAAATACAATGATCAATGTTCGCAACTATATTTTGATGAAATAGTATATGTAGTTTACAAAAAATCATAGGTAATATTAAATACAATTTTAAATATCATTTAATGCTCTCTAAACTATATTTTGTTGACATAGTAAATAGTATTTACACAAAACAAAAAAGCCACTTAAACAACAACGAAATTTAATGTTCACGATTGTATTTTGATAAAATAATATATAACATTTACAAAAATTCCAAGTAATATTAGATACAATTTTAAATATCATTTAATGCTTGAAACTATATTTTGTTGACAACATAAATAACTTTTACACTAAATAAATTAGCCACTTAAAAAACAAAGAAATATAATATCCGCAATAATATTTTGATGGAATAATAAATAATTTTTACAAAAATTCGTAAGTAATATTAAATACAATTTTAGACATAATTTAATACTCGAAACTATATTTTGTTGACATAATAAATAACATTTATACAAAACAAATAAGACACTTAACAATGAAATTTAATTTTCCCAATTATATTTTGATGAAATTATATATGACTTTTGCAAAAATTCATAAGTAATATTAAATAAAATTTTAAACATCATTTAATGATCTAAACTATATTTTATTGACATAGTAAATTGTATTTACACAAAATAAATAAACCACTTTAACAATAAAGAAATTTAATTTTCTCGATTTTATTACTTTTACAAAAATTCATAAGTAATATTAAATATAATTTTATATATTATTTAATGTTCAAAATGATCTTTTTTGACATACTAAGTAACATTCATATAAAACATGTTAGCCACTTAAACCTGAAGCAAAAATTAGAGGAACTGCACCCACATTTTGCAAGGAGGGAGAATGCAAAGTCTATTAGAAAAACCTCCCTAAATACGATTGACGTTGATGAAGGTATCTATACTATTAATTTTTAAATTGAATATTATGCCATTGATTTATTTAGCTTACCCTGAATATTTATTAAAACTTATTATGTCCGTTTACAATACACACGCGCACACACACACACACACACACACACACACACACACACAGCCTCCCATTGTTCTTCATGTCTAATATTTAACACAAGAAAGAATAAAGGCTGAATAAATTAGATTTACTAAGGGAATGTAACTCAATTTTTTAGAGCTAGAAGTGAAAAACGATTTATGATCATTTTCCTGAAAAATGACTTTCCGTAAGATGAAACCATACCTTCCCATAGCCTGTCTCTAAAATGGAAACTCAAACATGATCTGGCGCACATATTATTTATAGATCACACGAACTTGACTCAATTTAGCACCGCATCTTACTTCCCGTTCGGGTTATGCGCTTAAGTACTAATTACACTGATGGATTATGAATTGAAAAGCTTAACCCGCATTTGCGTAGAGGTAGAGTTCAAAAATACCTACAGTTCACACAACTGAAATTAGAACCTCAAGCTCTCCCGTCCTCGGCGGCTTAGCTCAACATGAAACTAGATGTTATCTAACCACGCCACTGAAATAACATTAGTTAATAGTAAAATGTATAGCCTTCTTAAACCCAGGACCTCTTGCTTAGTAGACAAACACACTACCGACTGAGCTATAGTATCTTACAATTATACATTATTTCAGTGCTTACCTAATACTAGAGAAGAAGTGAACTGATACCCTATAAAACTCGAGGGAATATTATTGGGTCGCAAGTTATTCATTGGTTTATTTGATTTAGGTTAGGTTGTCCTTAACCTCTTAGAGTAATTTTTATTTTTTCAAAATAAAGGTAATTATTTTGTTACCAAACCTATATCAACCTATAATCAGTTGAGCTGGAGACCCCCTAACTGACCAAATAGGGTGTCAGCCAGTTGACCAGGATTTGAACCCCCCTGCAGTTTAGTATATTGTTAGAGTGCTGTCTTAGACCTCGGGGAGTTTCCCAATTTTCATTCCGGCGCAAGTGGGCATTCCATCTAAATGTCAGACTACTCTATTTCTGATGGTGAAACCTTGGATATGTAAGTACACTTCCATTAAACTACGCTTTTTTTTTAGCCCTAAGCTAAATTAAATAAACCAATAAATAACTTGCAACCCAATAATTTGCCCTATAGTTCTATAGAGTATCAGTTCACATCTGTTCTAGTATTGGGTAAGCACTGAAATAATGTATAATTGTAAGACCGACACTTTAACTCAGTCGGTTATGTGTTGACCACCAAGCAAGAGATCTTGGCTATATATTTTACTATTAGCTAATTTAATTTTGGTGGCGTGGTTAGATAACGTATAGTTTAATGTTGAGCTAAGCCACCGAGGACGGGGGAGCTCGAGGTTCGAATCTCAGTTGTGTGAACTGTAGTTATTTTTTCACTCTACCTCTACGCATATGCGGGTTACACTTTTCAATTCCTAATCCATCTGTGTAAATAGTACTTAAGCGCATAGCCCGAACGGGAAGTAAGTTGCGGTGCTAAATTGAGTCAAGTTCATGTGATCTATAAATAATATGTGCGCCACATCAAGTTTGAGTTTACATTTTAGAAGCAGGCTATGGGAAGGTAGGGTTTCATCTTACAGAAAGTCATTTTTCAGGCAAATTATCATAAATCGTTTTTCACATCTAACTCTAGAAAATTGATTTACATTACCTTAGTAAATCTAATTTATTCAGCCTTTGTTCCTTCTTGTGTTAAATATTAGACATGAAGAACGATGGGAAGCTGTGCGTGTGTGTTTGTTTGTGTGTGTGCGTGCGTGCGTGTGTATTGTAAACGGACATAATAAGTTTTAATAAATATACAGGGTAAGCTAAATAAATCAATGGCATAGTATTCAATTTAAAAAAAAAATATTATAGATTCCTTCATCAGCTTCAATCATAATTAGGGAGGTTTTTCTAATAGACTTTTCAATCTGCCTCCTTGCAAAATGTGGGTGCAGTTCCTCTAATTTTGGCGTGCGATTTAATAAGCTAACTTGTTTTGTGTTAAATTTATTTATTAAGTATATAAAATATAGTTTTTAACATTAAATGATATATAAAATTGTATTTAATATTACTTATGAATTTTTGTAAAAGTTATATATATTACTTCATCAAAATATAATCTTAAAAATTAAATTTTTTGTTGTTTGAGTGGCTTATTTATTTTGTGTAAAAGTTATTTATTATGTCAACAAAATATAGTTTCGAGCAATTAATGATATTTAAAATTGTATTTAATATTACTTACGAATTTTTGTAAAAGTTATTTATTATTACATCAAAATATAATTGCGGCAATTAAATTTATTTGTTGTTTAAGTGGCTATTTATTTTATGTTAGTGTTCTTTATTATGTCAATAAAATATAGTTTCGAATATTAAATTATATTTAAAATTGTATTTAATATTACCTATGATTTTTTGTAAAAGTTATATACAATTTTATCAAAATAGAGTTGCGAAAATTAAATAATATTTAAAATCGTATTTAATAACATTGTTGTTTCTAAAATAATTTACCTCGGTGGCGTAGTTGACTGACGCGCTTGTTTTGCCTAGAGCCAGATGGTCGAGGATGGGGGAGTTCAACTTTCGTATCTCCATAGGATAAATTAGGGGTGTGTTCTCCGCTCGGCCTTTACGCAAATGCTGGCTCAATTCCTTTAAATTCAAACTTCCCAATTATCAATCCGTTAGTGTAACTAGTACTTAATATTCTACACACGTACATGCTGAATGTAGATATAAAAAAATGTTGGTAGGATTTTGTTGGGAGTACGGCCCCACCAGCGCTTGCTTGATATTAGTTTATAGCTTGGCTCGCTACAGTTAAAATAAAAAAAACACGTGTTAATAATGATAAATATTGTATCGTACTGTAATTTTTGCTATTCAAAATTAACACTTAAATTATGTGTTCGTTAATGAGTGCAGTCCAGAAAAATAATTATTTAATATACGACCAAATCCATAAAGGAATACGAGCATCACTGGGTATCACGTGTTAATTTAAATAAATGGTGATAGGAGGCGGTCGGGGCTCGAATCCCTGTAGTGTGTGTGTACTGAGGTCAGTTTCCTCACTCATCCTCCATGGGTTGTGTCCTGGACGGGTAGTTAGACGTAGTTCTAAATACCGATAAGCTTAGCTTAGTGGCTTTTAGCAGGGAGGTAGAGGGGATTGAATCCACGTCAACCATATCACTTCTGATTACCTGCTTGGCCTTCACACAAGTGCAGGTAAATTTTACACCGTCCTCAGCCATGTTATTACTTATGAATTTATGTAGTTTTATATTATTTCGTCAAAATATAGTTGCGGATATTAAATTAAAGTTACTTAATTTAATATTACTTATGAATTAATGTACGAGTTATATAATGCTTCGACAAAATATTAATGAGAACATTAGATGATATTAAAATAAATCTTTTTTCTGTTATTATAAGTGGCCCAAGGAATAAAATGGTTATTTCTAAAACTAACTACATCTTTTTTCATTATATCCTTGGGTAGAAAATCTACCGTCACAATTTATAAATATAAAGTAAAGTCCATCTGACTCTGTGTGCATGTGTGTGTGTGTGTGTGTGTGTGTGTGTGTGTGTGTGTGTGTGTACTTGCCACCTTATATTAAACCAAACTCAGTTAATTTATAAAAGCTATCTAAACAGTGAAACTGTTTATAGTGTTTTCCCGAACTTAGTCCTGGTGTACATTCTACCTGGATGGAAAATCTAGTCGACCAGCAAAATCCCTTTTCAATTGCAGAGTGCACTCGGAAGGAAGTATGACCGTTCTATCAGAGATTAGTGGTGCATAATATATCGTAGTTCAAATCCCTTTGGTCACGCCGTTTAAATGTCAGATTCATTTAATCCTGGCGGGGCCAATTCAAATCCCTGCCGAGTAAACTGTTGGTATTTATCCCTCCTTAACATTTTCTTAATCATCCCTACCGCACCATCATAATTAATACATAGACGTTTGACATGAAAAGAGTACGTCTAACTCATCTAGCTATGACGTGAAAGGCTGTGAGTGCGAATTCACCCGGTTGAACTGGGGTTGTTTTTTACCCTTCCTCACTCCGCATAAACGCTTGAACATTTCTACCATACTCCTCCAGTCCATGACGGATAGCTATATCCCCGCATGTCGACGGACGATACCAAACAACCAATTTTAGTAGACTTTTGGGGTGAGGGATAGCGGAACCTAACTGAGGATTATAAACCACCGTATGGCTTCCGAAGCCCCTGATTGTGCATAGTCAAAGCTGTGTAAATGCTCTCTAGTTGTGAAAAACCCCATTACCACATAGGGGGTTATGACATAGAAAAGACTAGTTGCGACACCAGGAAAACCCATTACCACATAGAGGGTTGCGACACTGGGAAACCCCATTGCCACATAGAAGGGGAACGTTGTGACATCATTCAAGGTCGGAATCTATTCATTTTCTTTAATTTTCTTGTCAAGCCGCCAAACTGGCGCCAGGTATGAGTCTTCAGGAAATCCCATTGCCACATAGAAGGAGAGGGTTGCAACATCATTCAAGGTCGTGAACTATTCCTGTCGTGTCGAGCCGCTAAACTGGCACCGGTCATCAGGGAAAACCCATTACCACATAGATGGGTGGGTTGCGACATCATTCAAGTTTGTGAACTCTTTCTGTCTTGTCGAGCCACCAAACTGGTGCCAGCCATCAGGGAAAACCCATTGCCACATAGAAGAAGATGGTCGCAACATCATTCAAGGTCACGATCCATTCCTGTCTTGTCCAGCCATCAAAATGGCACCAGTCATCAGTGAAAACCAATTGCCAGATATTAAACCAGAAATAAACCTTTGCGGTATTGAAGGAGGACAACAGGTTGCTAACCCCATGTCGTCATGGAAATAACCAGAGAGGAAATTCAGGTCAAACGGAAATATACTGTCACCAGGGAAAGCCCTGGGGGGGGGGGAGTTTTGCTACATATTATGCAATGGTTACGTCACACAGCTCGTGGCCAAAGTTCAAAGGTCAAAAGTCAAATTGAGTCCATACGTCATTCCTACTACTCAGATGGCATATTTGTATAAGTCTATGCTTGCCTCAACGTAAATAAATATATCTATTTTGAGTTTAACTTTTAAACTTTCATTTTTATGCCACAATTGAGCTTTGAAAACCAAGATACTCTCACAATAATAATCGTCAAATATACATTACCCACTTCGGTGGTTAAAAGTCAAAGGCATCATTATTGCGATAGACTGTACTGCCGATGAAGGGGGGGATCGGTGTTCGAATACTTTAAGGGCTTACTGAGGGTTGTTTCCCTTAATTATTTTTTCTCTCTCCCTCTCTCCATGCAGATGTGGATGCACTTCCTCCCAATTCCACCTTCCTCATCTATAACACATATGCGTCAGTAGTAGGGCCTACATATGCGTGTAGACCGAACGAGTAGTAAGACGTGGTGCTAAAAAATACACTCATAAAGTAAAACATCGATATAATTTGTACTTCTTTAATTGGTCTCGGTGATCTAAAGAATAAAGTGCTCGCCTCAGGACTTGAGGTTCATGGGCTCAAACCCAGACGAGGCCGATTGATTTTTATTGAGTGATAAGAATCTGTATCACAACTTCCTTCGAAGGGGAAGTAAAGCCGTCAGTCTCATGTCTATTGTGGAATGTAAAAATTCCCCAGAATGGTAACCCTATGTGAAAGTACCTTCCCAGCAAAATCGCCAGACCCCTTTGCACTTGCATTTAGAATTATCTTTGTTTGCTCGGGTAAGTGTAGGGATTTAGAGTCAGGAAAGGCATCCAGCTACAAAAACAGGTTTGCCGAAAAAGATATGGAAAGTTCTCGGGACTTGTCATAAATTAAAAACTTTGACCTTGCATGATCGATATAAGATGTAAGAAAGGAAGAAAATGTTCGCACTCCTTTATGATAAAACTTTTGGATCTTGGAATTTGACGAGATGAGGTCTCCAGTTTGCTCATCCCTTGATATGGCCACGCTATTCGAAGCTTGACCGACCAGATTGCCACCGTGCTACACACTGCCTTCTTCTTCTTACACCTGTTGCTCTTCTTCCTAAACAATTGAGAGGAAGAACATGTTTCACTTGTTTACAACACACCTAACTTCTCTGTGTCGGTTGGGGCTCTCACTTTGTCTTGGCCTAGCCGCCTCAACCATGGGTCCTTCTCTATGTCCTACAAAATTACCAGATCGCAACAAAACTATTTATAAACAACTACTAGGCAATCTACATCATAAAATCCTTACACAATTCAAAAACTTAAATACGATTCGGTGGCAGCATGGTCTAAGGCATCACTCACTTTCTCAATAGACTAGAATTCCATTGACGAGGAAACTGGGGTTTGAACTTCAGTCTGTTGTACTGAAGATGTTTTTTTTCTAAATGGTGTTCCACTCTACAGCCTCTCTAATGAAGGTAAACTTTCTCTTAATTCGACCGTACTCATCCCTAAAACATTTACTTTATAAGTACATGTATGCCTAAGAACTGAAAGGTAGTAAGACGCGGTTCTGATAATCCAGTAATAAAACTTAAACTTAAAGATAAAATGTCTGTTTTTACTTTACAATTATATTATACTATCTGGTACACACGTTCTTCTCACCAAGAATCTATAAAGTAGCTTTGTAATTAGTTGGTTTTAGTATGCAAAATAAACCTCAGGTAACAGTAGCTAAATCCTAAATTAGGTTTGAATATTAACCTTTTATTGGTTTAAATTGTAATAAAAAAACGTGAAAGTAGGCAGACCAATACACAATGTAAATATGTAGATATAATCTAAACATATTTTAAAAGCTGACATTTATTCTGAAGATTAAGTTATAACTTCTCTATTCACAATACTGTGAGCACTCTCCTGTTGGTGTTAATAAAAAAGAAAGAAGAATGTCACAGAAAAATAATCGGTTGTTAAAACGTCATAATTTAAATCCAATCAAAACTATTTTAGAATTTTTTTACCGTATTCACCACCGTTAATCTTTTCACCCCGTTTACCCTTTTTACTTATTTAATTTAGCCTTTATGCATTGTGTACACTTTTTAATATTTTTACCTTATTTAAATTAAAGTAATAAACACCCATTTTGGCCTTTTCCTCATTATTGCCCATTACCCTTTTTATCCTCTTTACCCTTTTTACCTCATTTACGCGTTTTACCCCTCTAAACTTTTTACTCTTTTTTCCATTTTCACCCTTTTTGTATATTTTGCTGGTTTTTGGTATTTTTATCTTTTTTATATATTTTACCCCTTTGAATCTTTATACACTTTTTAATTTTTATCATTTAATTTTTGCCCTTTTACAATTTTTACACTGTTTGCACCTTTCAGTCAGTCATATTTTCATATAAATTTAATGTGTTAAAATGTACCACGATTATAAAAGTAATAGGCTTATTGTAGAGCATCAGGCAATCGATTAAATTAATTAATAACAACTATATAATCGAATTACAGCTGTCAACTATGTAACTGATTACCAAATAAACTACTAATTGTTTTCATTATATCTATTCCGATTCTTTCTTCGTGTTTGTTTTACGATTTTACATTTTGTAAAGTCATAGATACATATTGAGTAATTGCCAATTTTGTTAAAGAAAAAACTTTATGTGCTAAGTAAGGGCGTTTTAATTGCGTCGCTTTATTCAGGGAATATCTCATAGCGTGGCACAGCATAGTAAATGATTCAATGTTAGGTATTCCGACCAAAGCCATCATTAAAATGTCCTATATTCACTGCCTAAATTAACAAATATCAATATTATTGCTATATTCAGATACTATAAAATATAGCCATTGTATTTGTTTAGCCTTGTTTATTATATAAAGTTTAAGGTTGCCTTTTAACCATAAAACGGACAAATAAAAGTGCATATCAACTATTGTAGGTCTATATCCACGAGTTTAGACGTGATAATGTTTAATATTTTCATACTAATTGATTTAGCATAGAAAAAACTTTAGCTACGTCATGAATTAGACCATAATACATGTTACTTTTCAACAATTTTATTAAGTATGGAAAATAAAAATACAGTATATAAAATATCTACATCTTAATTTATATACACTACGTCTAATATGAATGTTGGTAGCATTACCTTGACGAATTTGACTATGATCCTATCTTTATAAGCTACGCCATAGTGTAACAATGAAAGGTAATCTTGTTATCTTTCAGGCTTAATAAAGGGTAAGTCGTAAAGAGAATGCAGGGGTATTTGACAAGAAATACCTTAATGCTACAAACCTCTATATATTGGTATTAATTTACACTTAAGTTTTTAATTTAATATCATCATCGCGTCTTACTACCCGTTTGGCTTATACGCTTTACTTAGTCTTAACTAACGGTTTTGAGAGATATTTGGATCCAACTATTGGAACACTATGGAGGTTTATTTACTTTAAGTTTGAAAATGATATTGGGCCTGCTGAAGACTTCTTAAAATTAAGTTTTAATGTTCACTTAAAATAGTCTGTACGCCTATTGATATTAAGTTTTGGTCTCCAATAGGAATATTATGGAATCCTTTTGACGTTAATTTTGGTCTCCACTGGAAATATCCTGGAATCCTTTTGACATTAAGTTTGGTCTCCACTAGGAATATCCTGGAATCCTTTTAACATTAAGTTTTATCTTCACTAGGAATAGTCTTGAATTTTCTTGACATTAATTTTTTGTCTCCAATTGACATTAGACTAAGATTGATATCCCCTAGGAATATCCTGGAATACTCTTGAGATTCAGTTTGGTCTCTATTAAGGAAAGCCTGGAATTCTCTTGACAATAAGTTTGGTATCCACAAGGATTATTCTGGAATCCTCATAACAATAAGTTTGGTGTCCACTATGAATAGATTGGATACCTCTTGACCTCTACTCAGAAGTTGTCATAAAATAATTATTAATTAAAGGAATGCATATAAGTGAAATAAAATAAAATGTTCCTAAACTATTGTTGTAAAATATCTTAAAATTATTTGAATTGTACCACAACCTGATAAAACTTGAATCCCCACTCCTGTTGTTTCATCTTTCATTTTATTCTCCCTGCCCACACAATCAACTATAAATATTTTGTTATTATATAAATGAAGAATATATAAACTACTCATATGTGACCATGTAAAATTATTTTAAATATTTACTCTACGGATGCCATTATGATGTAGTTTTTGAATTATTTTGAATGGCAAAATGTTCTTAGCCTGGGTGAGCTACCAAAGTGGCCAATTCACCACAACTATATTTTCCCGAGTTGCCATTTATATAGATATTATAGAGTCCTAATTATGTAAAGAAAGTATAATAATTTATCATAAAGTATCTCTTAAACTCCTCCAAGAAATACATCTTTTGTTCATCATGACAGTTAATTTAAACTTTACTCGCATCGATGAGTATGTGGATCAAATATTAGGTTCAAAGAGTCTTATTTTGAATGGGTGAGAAGGTTAGGAATTGAAACAAGGTTGGATTTAATGACTAGTTTCCTACTATTTTCCCATGCAAATTCAGGTATATTTCTATTAATGACCTGCTTCAATGGTTGCATAGTTTAAGGCGTCACTCTCGCAATATGCGGCTATGACAGGGATATTGGGGTTCGAATCTTGATCGATTGTAATGAGGGTGATTTTCTCTAAAGGGTTTTGTACCTTTCCTCCATGCAAATACTGGTATACATCCTTTATTTATATTAATCCTCATAAATAACACATTAGCAAAATTAGTACATATGCGTATATCCTGAACCGGTAGTAATACACGGTGCTAGAAAAAGAATCTTCTAAATTCTATCCTACTATTTCCTATTCTGGTTCATTTGCGTATAGCCATGACAGGTAGGTGAGTTTTCCTTAATAATGTCACATGTCACTAGCTCCAACTACAATGTAACGTCGTGATGATAGCCAAGATCCACAAATAACGTGACAATTGCTATTTTGGACCTCCATATAACGTGGTATAATGTTAGCCTGGACCTTTATAGACCGTGATGTATTGCTAGCCCGGACCTCCATATAACGTGACAAATGCTAGCCCGGACCTCCATATAACATGACAAATGCTATTTCGGACCTCCATATGTCGTGACGTATTTCTAGCCCTGACCCCCATATAACGTGGTATTCTACTATCCTGTAATCTCAATTAATATCACTTAATTATATCCTGATCCCCATAAAATAGTAATGAGTCTTCAACCCGAAGGTTGGCCCTGATGTACTTCCAATCCATCTGTAGCTAGCCCAGCCCTTCTACCGGTTTGTGCTGTCCGCAACATCTAGAAGAAAGTACATGTCTTAAGGAAGTCCTGAACGTGCGGTAATTTCTCGTCGCTTTCCGCAATGGGTTTCTATGAGTAAGCGAGGGAAAGAGCCTACAAATTTTGCTGGAAAGATATTTTCACAAACTTTCCAGGATTCCCGTTTTATATTACATACCCGGACCCCAACATATAGTATGGCATATTGCTAAACTGGTCCCGTTATATAATGGGTCATGTCAGTTGCGGATTCAGGGTAGGAGCACGGGAGAACGTGTCCACCTGTCAATTTTTGGAAAATATAAAGCAAACGTTTAAATTCTCGCTAGCTAAAATACAAATAAAGCTAGATACCAATATCATAAATTGGCCCTTTAAAATTAAATTCCACTAACCCAAACCTACCAAATAAAGCTAAATACCAATACCCTAAGCCAACCCTATAAAATTAAATATCACTAACACAAACCTTCAAAATAAAGCTAGATACCAATATCCTAAGCCGACCCTATAAAATGAAACTCCACTAGCCCAAACATACCCTAGTATCTCACATCACTTTTAACGACAAAACATGTTCATGTCTGTATAATTCCTCCAACTCTCCTAGGAGACCAGCTCAAAGTGCCTGGTACAGACAAGCCGAAACTAGACACACTTTGTTGTATTGATTATTTTTATGTTTGTGTGTTTGTAAGTTCCGGTTGCAGTGGCAATGGCCTGTGATCGCCCCCCGGTGAGTTAGTTGATCAGCTGCGCTACGTCCTAGTAAGTGTCGGTAGCCTAATGACACCACTTGCAGGAATGCACCACCTCACTTCTTATTTATTAGGTGGAGGATTTTAATTAGTTCCCCACCGGGCCACTCGGGGCGGTGCGGTAGGTAGACCTTTATTTTTTACCTGATTTAGTTCAGGCAAAGTACAGCACTACTCTAAAATAACGCCACCCTAATCCTTTCTACCTGACTCATGGGGAAAAAAAACTCAATATTATCGTCACGTATTTGAACCCTAATCTCTCCGTCTGCCGCAAATAAAGCTAAATCAGCTTAAAGTTTATTCTGAATGCCCAAATATGCAGATCATAAGACAATAGAATGGTACTTATATATTTTTGACAATGATTTAATTTAACAGATTGAGTAATGCCGCAGAAGTGCCAGCGACAACATTTTTAGCATAGAGTTGTATGCTAGTGAGGTTTTTACTGCATTATTAATTACTAAACAGTGGAATTGATATAACTGGAATCATCTTATAATATAAAGTGATTACACACATTTAAAACATATTTACTAAAAATAAAATATTTTAGTCATCTCATACTTTTGTCTTACATAAGATTCAGAAAACATATTTTGATGCCATGTCCGATTAAGAATTATTTCTATGTCTAGTATACCTTAAACACATGTGACGTTTTTTACATAATTCAGTAGATAAATGAATAATATTCCAGCAACGATGAAAATCAAAACGCAAAGATAATCGAAGTAGCTACTAATAAATACTTGGCACGTATTCATATGGCCATTGTTTTATTTAAGTATATTTTGGAATTAGTGTTGCAAAAAAATTCCTTTCAGAAAATCGTTAGTGTAGGCCTATATGTATTAATGATGGGATGCTGAAATACTCGATTCCTTGAATCCCTCGAATACTATAGTATTCAAGAGATTTGAGATTCGTAAATGTCTCAAAAGAGTGTTAAGAAAACACATTTTGAATATTCTACCTTGACCTTATAAAGGTTTTAAGCAATTTGTAAAGGAATAAATAGACTTGTATAGTTGATATAGTAAAAAAATCACACAAAAAGAAAAAAGTATACATTAATATAATTAATTTACTGAAAAATTATTATCTTTGTTGTTTATGACGTAATATATATATGACAAACCAAATAGCATTTTTCAGTGGCATCAAGCCTTAAAACCCACTTCGGTGGCCGCGTGGTCTATCGCGCCACGTTCGTCTTAGATTATACTACTGAAGACCGGCAGATCGGGGTTCGATCCCAATCGGGTACACTGAGGGTGTTTTCTCCTAAAGGGTTTTCCGCTCTCCCTCCACGCTAATGTGTAATGGTAGGGTGATTGTGAGATGAAATGGAGGACCTACAGATTAACGTGGAATCGGAACCACGGTAGAAGCCTGGCATTCCACACATTCACAAGATGTGATTAATACACGTCTTGTCAGAGGTGAAGGAAGAGTTTGGCAAATTGATAAATCTGTGCCGGGACCGAGGATTGAAACCCAGACCCCCAGCACAAAGGTCTGACACCTTACCCCTAGAGCGCCAGATCACCTATATCTGAAATAATCCAACACAATTTTAAAATCATGAATATCTCTATAAAATATGTTTATTTGAAATTATTTCTGTTAAAGATTTACCAAATAGAGACAATTTTTACTACTTTTGTTTGAAAGTCAAGTATCTCTTTTTAATTATCTATTGTAAGACAAATAAAAGTATCTCTTCTGCACATACGTCAGTACTTAGGCATCGCTGAGCGCTTATGATCTATGCTATCATCAAATTAAACTCAAATTTTCATGGTAGCTACTTCATTTGCCAATAGTTACCATAATAGTCGTTTAAATGGTATTAGTTGACTTGTAATGAATTTTATATTGAGTTAAGTACTTAAATATCGCGGGTATTTACGGGATAAAAGTTGTCCAGCTAACAGAACGTGATACACTTTATGAGGGGGAAATGTCCCCCTGAATGCTAGAAGGTAGTGGGGGAAGGGGGGCGGATGTTGCCTCGGATATGGAAGGGGTTTATCTTATTGACAGGTTTGACTTATTTCCTCTCTATCAACAACAAAACTCAACCCATATTTTGTAATACTTTATATCCATCAAAATCAACAAGTTTAATGTTTGGTGAAGATTTTAAAATCTAAATTTGATAAGAATTCGATCTAAAGCTTTGTTTTCGCAACTAAAATATTCGATACTTATTTCTGGCTCTCTAGAACGCATATGATTCTAAATATTTGTCTTTGTAATTCAAAGGTATTTGTATTAATTTTTTATCTGCACTATGTTTTATTTCCATCCTAAACTGTCCTCATATTTACAATAATGGAGTAGAGATGACGGAGGAGTATGAGAATAAATGTACCCTCATTTGCCTAGAGGTAGATGGGATAGTCATTAAGGAAAAATATCCTTGGTGCACTCAGCTGAGATTCGAACCTTGATATTTCCATCATTGTCAAAACAGAACAGATGAAACCGACAAATTAGTCCGCATTATAATTAAATATATGAATTTTGGGGTGCATTTGAGACCAGGTTCTGCTAGCCTAAGGATCGCTACTTATATTTAACTAACTATACCCTTCCCCCTCTCCCCCCCTCTCCCCGCATTATTAATTTCAACACACATATTGAAGAATCATCATAGACTCTACCATAAAATATGAGTGACTGTCGACATTTTTATGAGGAATAAATTAAATTTTCAAAATAAAATATAGCCTATGTTACTCGCTGATAATGTAGATTTATATTAGTGAAAGAATTTTTAAAATCGGTCCAGTAGCTTTTGAGTTTATCCATTACAAACAAAAAATAAAATCTTTCCTCTTTATAATATTAGTGGAGATAAAGATTATACTATTTCATTATTTATAATCCGTGACAGTCCCCATGGTGGCGTGCTCAGACAACTTGATGACAGGACTTTAGTTTGATTTCAGGTGCAGGTGTTTGGTAAAATTGACTATTTGTAAATAGTTTCATCCTCATTTAAAATAGCAAAGCACCTTTTTTGGCTTTAGAGTTTTGTGTGCGTAGTATTAGTTGCTCTCATTGGGTCAGGATCTGTCAAATGAGGGAGTACAGGTATACACTGTAACCACTTAAATTATAATAATTTATACCAATCTCACAATGCCAAATTGTTACGAGAAGTAGGTCTTTAAAATAAATATCTAATCAAACGCACAATTCCCAGAAATAGTAAAAGGGCCCAGACTTTGATGGCCTAAAAATTATAAATATTGCCCTATAGAATGATCTAAAATTTCTAAAAAAAAGTTCAAATTTACAAATAAAAACCTTAATATTCATCAAAAACTCGTAATAATTTCACACAAATGGATCAAACTAATTTTACAAAAGGAAACAAAAAAGATACATTTGCAATGAAAGGCCTTTAACATTCTGATAAATATAATATTGGTTTATAAATATCTGCTTCTGAAAAAAAAAACCTCTCCCAACGCAACTCTTTCCAGCTTAAGTAGTCTCTCACTCACTTCGGTGGCCACGTAGTTAGCGCGCTACTCTCGTGTTGGTTTATAGTGCCGAAGATGGGGAGATTGGGGTTCAATCTCGGTTGAGTGCAATGAGTTTTTTTCCTGAATGGTTTTCCGTTCTCCCTCCATGTAAACGCAGGAGTATTTCCTCTAAATATTAAAACCTTCCCAATCCCTAACCCATTAGTATAATTAGTACAGGTACATAAGCATTTAACCCGAACGGGTAGTAAGACGCGGTGATAAAAAAAAGCATCTCACCAAGAATGTGTTAAATCGCACAACCAAAGATGATACAAAGTCCATTGCCTAGCCTATCTTTTCACTCCAGCAACTGTTTGATTATAAAATATAGAATTTAGATAAGTCAACCTAGGTAATATTGAGGTAAATTGCTTGCCTTAGAACACGATGAGCTTGAGTTAAACCCAGCCTTGGTCAACGGATTGTTTTTAAAGAGAAAAATCCTTAGCACAACCTACTTCGGTGGGGAAGTATAGCCGTCGATTGTAAAAGAATCCTGGAAGGTATGTAAAAAACCTTTTCCAGCAAAATTGTTAGGCCCTTTCGCTCTAGTGAGCCATACTTTTCCACCGGGTATACAAAGGAATTATTTAAACCAGATATATAAAATTATTAGAATAACAAAAATAGATTTATTATAACAGAAAAATAATGTTTCCAGGTAAATCTTTTAACTTTAATTGTACAATAAATATGTTTATTTATTTCGAGTGTGGTTCCATTAGCAATTGCAAAATATTTAGTTTCAAAATGTTTATCATCTGAAGGATGTAAAATAGGTAATTTTTGAAAAAATTTAGAATTTAGGAAGGAACAACTTGCTCCAGTCTCAACAAGTGCACAACATGAAACACCATTAATATTAATCTTAATGATTGGATCCAAGGTACATGGAATGGTTTTGCGGTTCCCAGCTAAGCCATGCCTTTGCTCGCGCACTACTAGATTTTTGACCTACACTGACTTTTGTAGTAATCCATTTTTCCACAATTAAAACACTTAACTGATTACATATTTTTCTTTTGATTTAAATTAGTTAAATTTTGAGTTTGAATCACTTGGGGTGTAGAACCTCGTGTTTGAGAGGGTTTACTATAACTGTAATTTTTTAGCCTCTTAGAACTGTAGTTTGTATTAGATTTACTATCCATAGTGGGTAGAGGGTTAGAAATTAAATATTCCTGTTCCGCTAGCAATGAACTTTCTATCTGCGAGGATAATAAATGTAATTCTGCCAATGAAGATGGCTGTGAGACGAATACAAAATGTCTTGTTAATGGTGAAACATTTTCAAGAATAGTTATAACAATATCTCTTTCTTCTAACATGAGTTCTAGAATTTTAGCCGCCTCTGAGACAGATATTATGAAATTGCGGAATGATTCTTGCTGTTTCTGAAACCTATCCACTGAGCCTTTAAACTAGCTTTATCTCTAGGTGGGATTAAGATTCTTAGAATTTTGTATTCACATTGCTTCCATGATAGAGACTCATTTAAACACTCTACTAAAAGTTGCGTTAAATATTCTCTTGTCTTGCTTAGACACAATGTAAGAAATTCAATTTCGTTATCAATAATTAACTCACAAAATTTATCAATTTCCAAGAGAAATCTAAATATAATCTCATAATTCTGACCGTCGCAATGAGGTACCTTTTCTAGAAAACGTGACAAAATTTTAGCCTTCGTACTTTCAGTAATACTATTTACTGTTGGAGATGTGTTTACATTATTGGGTTGGTCAGTAATCGGTAAATTTTCTATCCCTTTATTAATTTCGTTTGACCTTTTACTAATTTTATTAAGTTGTTGCAATACAGGGTAGTGTTAGCATTTTGTGACGTATCTGGTTGAGAATATTAAAAACTTAAGTGTTGTCCGCAGCTCACTAGCACGTAGAAATGATCATGTGATGATATAATCAGTAGGTTCAGAAAGTGCACGGTTAATACCTTAAAAGAATAAAAGATGAATTAAAAGTATTTAGAAATATACTTATTCAACATAAATTCTTAAATCTTATTCAAAATAGCTAAAAATGACTCAAACCAAATACAAACCTGAATATCCAAAACGACAAAAAATAAACTTTATAAAACCTGTACAAAATAAAGGAATCACGAACAAAATGCATCTACATATGAGCATTGTCTGTAGTGTACCAAAAAATAAATATGAAATATCATCAAAAGCTGAGCTCTAGTTATTATTATTATTGCAGCCACATAATAAGCCAAACTTATATTTCCAAAAGTAATGTATGTTCTATTGCAACCACATTTTAAAAATCATCCTCTAATTTTATAACAATAACATTTCTCCAAGAGATATTGAGCCTAGAAATATTAAATAACTCAAACATTTCGCTATGCCAAAAAATTGCGTAAATTACGTATTTTCATGTTCCAAAAACTATATAACCAAGCTTTAGGCACCATAAGTCTATTTAGCGAACATTCTACCCAATATCACTCGAAGTAGACTTGACTGCCAATGACGGAGATATATAGATTCGAATCTTGATAGGGTGTACTGAGGTTTTTTCAAAATAGTTTTCCACTCGCCACCCATGCAAATGTGGGTGAACCTGCTCTAAATATAACCTTCCTAATCCCTAAAACCACTAGCGTAATTACTATATAAACGTATAACCCTAACGGCGAACGGGTAGTAAAAGGCTGTGCTAAAATAAATGTTTACTTATGCTGTATAGTTGGGGAACATTCTTATAAATTAATGAAGTTCAATCAACTTCATCAAAGAAATGTGGGAGCAAATCTAAATTTATGTACAATCCTTTGAGTACTTTTAAGCATCCACCTATAATTTTGAATTTAGATAGGCCAAATATATTAATACAACATATTTTGGTCATCAACATTTTATATATCAACTATGGGCTATCCCGTCTCCCTACACGCAAATTGGGGTACATTTCCTCTTATACTATTTCTACGTCATCAATCTTCTATCTTGTAAATATGTGGACAGTATGGAAGAGTAGTAAGAAGTAGTGCAACAAAAAATTAATATACACCTTTGAATCCTATACTTAAATATTTAGACTCATATAATTAATATATTTTAGATCATCTTAAGATGATTATTTTTACTTATTATATATAATATACACGCACAATATGTATGTATATATATATATATATATATATATATATATATATATATATGTGTGTGTGTGTGTGTGTGTGTGTGTGTATACAGGATATTCTGTTTCAATCAATGCGACAAAAAAAACTTGAAAAAACTAGCCCCAACTAAAATAACTGCCTACTAGGTCACTGGATAAAATTATAACATTGTTGTTCTACCTTAATAACTTTCACATACTCTTTTTATTAAGTTTAGAAAAAGTGATCAGTCATACAAAAAAAAAGTTAATTTCCTGAAAAATACAATTCACTGTTCACACCTGCGTCTGTAAGCAGCGGGCAGTCCCCCTTCCCTACCCATCCCTGTTAGTCTCATCAACAGCCATGAATACCCTCCTAAAAAAACTCAATAACACCCCACCTCCCTCTCACATCAACTCCCCTGCCGAGCAGAAATGAAGTGGACCTCAGAAAATGATTGGACGGTAGGCAGGTACCAGGATAATGAATTAGTCAATTACGATGCCATTATTAGCCATGCAATAGCTTTCGACGGCTACTGGAGTTGGTTTTAGGAGGCCATGCCTATTTCAGTACATTGGACTTCATAAGAACCTCAGCATTGCAACATATCTCTAAACATTCCACAGTGGCAAGGTGGACTACTACCGTATCAAGCCCGAGGGAAGCCTCTCAAGCCAAACAGGACTAAATTCATTATCTTCATATAGTCAAATCAGATTTACTACATTTAAATTACAGCTTTTACATGCGTGTATATTAAAAATCTAACACTTTCATGCACCTGAGTCATAGCAATGTATTCGTATTTTAATCAGTAGATAAACATATACTGAGATAATGATGGTCGCTATCACAGACTGCGTATGACCCGAACGGGTAGTAAGACGCGGTGCTAATAATAATAATATCACAGAATGACCAGAAAATTAGATATTGTGAAATATACGACGATTATTCACACGATCATTGTTTACGTATTAATTTGGGGAAGAGTTAATGCTATGAATAAAAATAAAAATAATTTTATAAAATGGTTTTATCTATAAATTTTAGGTTTAATATATATTTTGAAACAATCTGACATTTTTTAATTTATGGCTGGGTCTATAAAGAAACAAATTCCAGCAAGGCATGGTTTTTACTAAGTGTTTTTTCCACTCTATCTACAATTTCGTTACATGTTCTCATCCCTAACCCATCAGCATAGTTAAAATGCGGATAGCCTGGACTTGTAGGTAAAGTGGTGGAAAAAAAACATAAAAAGATAGATCGCCAGTTGATTTTCAAATTTTGGTGAAGGTGTGTTGAAACAAAGGTGGGAGGGATTTGCCTTTGATTATAGCAACAATTTAAACAAAATTAATTTTGAATTTCTTTTCACATACCTTTATTCAAATAGGAAACATCTTTCCACACCAAATTGTTCTACCCATTGAACAGTTCTTCAGTTGGATGCACCATTGACTACTTCCCCTAGCAAGTTGACAGTCGCTGGTACGTTGATGACTTGCAAGAAATGGCTATTGAATGACTCAACGAGAAAGATATGCTGAAGTGTTACACACAATTGAGCCACCATTGCTGCTACTCCTGCAGGGCGCAACGCGCTACTTCATTGGAATCCTTACACGAATATCGAACAATACAAACTAATAAAAATAATCCTTCACAGATTTTTAAAAATGTTTTGGAGATATTTAGCGTACACTTTTTAAACCGACTGACTGTATCAGTAAACGACCCACACACTAGTTTAACACTAAAACAACCCGCCTCGGTGGCGTAGTTGGCTAACGCGCTTGTCGTGTTGAGCTCGACTGCTGAGGACAGGGAGATCAAGGTTCGAATCTCGGTCGGGTGAACTGGGGGTGGTTTTTCCTAAATGGTTTTCCACTTTCTCTCCACGCAAATGCGGGTTCACTTCCTCTAATTCAACCTTCCCAATTCCTAATCCATTAGGATAATTAGTACTTAAAGCGTATAACCCAAACGGGTAGTAAGACGTGGTGCTAAATATTATTATTATTATTAACACTACAACAGACACCATACCCAATCCACATCATTTAATTTATTCCTATGAAAAGGGCAATTTCAATTTCACAAATTATACATTTTTTTGGCCATGCCGGGAATCACACCCTATACTCTTAATTAAATTAATGCGTGTGCTAGCGACTGAGACAAGGGGCCGGACCTTTTATTATTAATTAAAATATATTTATGATAATGGGTCTTATTCTTATACAGAATAAAACTATACTCAATAATTTTATATATTTACCAACCGGCTTAGGTGAGAGGTTTATCTCATCCCTGGTCCTGAAACCTAACACTACACTATTTTAACTCCTAAATGGATACAAAAAGTATAGTTTATTTTAATCACACATACTTTATATAAGTGTGTACGCTTTAGTATTGAATTACACAAGGTATCCGTTGATAATAAAGCAAAGGGTTTGATCTTGGATGTGTTATCTGAGGATCCGACACCTTAGATTAGTCGGTAGCGTGACTGCCTACTGAGCTAAGGGAGCCGGGTTCGATTTCCGGCATGGCCGGAAAATGTATCATCTGTGAAATATTGGTTTACCCTTTCATTTTGATAAATTAACGTCCGGGGACTGGATGTTGTGCCTCAAGTCTGGCCTTAAGTTAGATTATAAGGTATATGAAGCCACAACAGGCTTAGACAGCCGGTAGCGGAAAATATCTTCTATATAATTTAATAAGCCCGTTTCCGGTAATAGAAATTACGAGGAAATGACTGAACAGATTTTGACAAACGACCACTCATTTTAACGTTTAGGAGTCCAGGATGTCGGGGAAAATAGTAGTTTTCCACGAAAACCCGATTTTCACATGGAATTTTAAGTTTTTCATTCTTCGTTTAGTCACCATGGACACCATTATTTGCTCAGGGCTATAAATCTCTAAATAAAATATACCTCTTTGGCTAACAAATAATAACTCAATCATTATTTGTTGGTCCGAACACACCAGAATCTTCTCTTTAGATGAATATTTCTCTTTGAACGATGGTCATAGCACAGCTAAATTTAGATGCCAAAATTGGCGAAATATTTTTTATTGGAATGTTGTTATCATTAATTCGCATTCAAATCAATAATATTGAGCATAATTCGCAAATTAAAAGGTTAAGTTGTTAAGCTCATGAAAAAATTGTCTACGTTTTGTTTTGCGCATGATAAAATTATGTTTAAATAGGTTTTGGTATGTATTATAAGCTCAAAAACGATAAAATGGTCCTGAATAATGTTTATAAATAGCCATTTTCATTATCTAAGAATGAGTTTTCATGTGATTTTTTTTCTTCAAATAATGGGGCTTTATGTTCATTTTATTCAAATAATGGGTTTAGATGTTCATTTTAGCAAATAGTAACACGCTGGACATAGCACATCTAAATTGAGATGCCTAAACTGAAACGTCTGTATCATACATCTAAGCAACTTCTTCTCAAGCAACTACCCTGAAAGAATCGTCACTAATACCCATCGATTAAGTATTAATGCTACCAGCACTGGCCGTCAATTTCATCGATCATCTTCTAAGTAAAGTGAAAAACACTTACCAATGGGTGGCAAAATAATTGTTTTCGGAGGTCATTTCCAACAGGTCCTTCCAGTTGTTTCTCATGATAACGGAGTTCAAATAATCGAATCTTGGATTCAGAACTCTAAAATCTGTCAAGTTGTTAAATACTTCGATTGACCAAAAACACGCGTGCAAACTTACCTCAAATGGAATTTTCCGAATGGTTGCTAAAACTAGGATCAAACCAAATTATCCCTACTATTAAAGATATGTATACCAGATCATTTCATCAGCCAATATATATTAATAACTCATGTTTTTTGAAACAACATTAAATGTAGTTCCCAGGCCTATATGTCTAAAGCAGTTTTTATGTCCTTTCAATGAGGATTGTGATAAAATAAACACAAAGGCCTTGAAGTTCATAAATGGAATTCATAATACTTTAACATTGACTCCACCGATACAGAAGGTAAATCACCAGACAGTATACCTATAGAGTACCTGCACTCTATAACACCATCAAGTATGCCACCTCATCGCCTACAACTGGAAAAAGGTGCAAATGTCATGTTGATTCAAAACATGAATTTAGGCCATAGCTTAGTAAATGGAGTTTGCATGGGTTTTCAGCAAATGTACCAACATACATTGCAGGTGAAAGTGATAACGGGGCAATCCAAGGGACAGATACAATATATCTACCCAGGATTTAACTCATTTCTGCAGATAGCAATATTCTATTCGTATTGAAACGAAAACAGTTTCCCGTTCGATTAGCCTTCGCAATGGCTATCAACAAACTCCAAGGCCAGACATTCAAAAAACTTGGCATCTATCGATCTTGATGCGTGCTCACCCATGGTCAGCTAGATGTTGCATTCAGCCGTGTTTCTTCAGTTCAAGGTGTAAACATTCAAATAGAACTTACTACGGGTCGGGGGCAAATACCTGGACACGAGGGATTCTTTACAGGAAATATTGTTTACAGTGAAGTTTTAATTTAATGTGAAATAATCAATGTATCTACTCGGTTTGTATTTGTTATTCACTTTAATAGTTAGAATCAATGCATAATCTTAATCAAAAACGTGCTGTTTAATCTACTTTGTACAGAAATTCTTTGTTGACACCACCTTGGGAAAATACTCTATCGAAACGTTACCATAAATGCAGAATTTTCTGCTCAGTCCACTCGTATGATTTAGATAAAATACTGACCCAGACCATAGGATGGAAACAGTAAAGTATGGATATTTGCTCTGAGGATGAATACCCAAATGTGGCTTATCAATGGGAATTTCCCATCCAATCTTTTCTTATAGCTACTCCTCATCCTTCATCACTATATCTTAATAAAAGTATTTATTAACACGTGTGTTAAAAGTACGATCAAAAATGAATTTGTTTAAGAATGGTAAAAATTAAATAAATTTTTGTATGTTGCCATGAACATTAATTTTTTATTTATCACAGAGTCTTAGTAACCGTTCAGTCTGTACGCATATGCACAGATATTGCTAATATATTAGGGATGAGGATGGTTGAATTTAGAGTAAATGTAACTGCATTTGCATGGACGAAGAGTGTAAATCCCTTTGGGAAAAACTACCCTCAGTAAACCAGACCATGATTCAAGCCTTGATCTACCAGTCATGGGCCGTCCAGTTTATTGCTAGAGTGTCGCCTTGAACCATCCGACCATCAAAGTGGGGGACAAAAGCTGTTAACTGTACAGGGTAGGGCAGAAATTGTTGACACATTTAATAACACTCTACTATTTTGGCTTCTAACTGCTTTAAATTAAGCTTAAAATAACAAAATATTGACAATTTTCTACATACCCTTGAACTATTTTTTTTAAACAATGCCCTTAATATGGACAACGTTATATAGCAATTTATACTTTGTTGTATGCACTCTTATATACTTGACATGACCTTGTGCAATATTTCTTGGTATACATTTATTCAGCTTACGCCATAATTCTTTCTTTAAATTCCTGAATTATTTTTTAGTGTGTCACGTAAACATAACTCTTTAACATGCCCCAAAAGTAAAATTCCGGAGCTGTGAAGTCTGATGAGCGTGTTGGCCAGGCTATGTCTTTATATCTTGAAACGAGGTTCCCAGGAAACACTCTGCGATGCACCTTCATTGATGTTCGAGCTGTATGGGCCGTTGCCCCATCTTGCTGGGACCACAGGTTGTTAGTATTAATGCCCTCACCTTCTTGTTAAGAGATCAGAAAGGTTGATTAGCAGTGGAAACGCTTCGAAAAATGATTCCTGGCAACTCATTTCACGATTTAGGGACATCACCTGGCCACCACGTCTATAAGACTTAACAGCTCTGGACTTTTTTCTTGTGGGACATGTTAAAGAATCATCTTTATGTGACTCACCCAGAAACAATTCAGGAACTTAAAGAAAGAATTGTGCTGTAAGTGAAAACAATTCAACAAGCAGCATTCATTGAATATAATGTTGGCCATCTTAAGGATATCGTTTTAAAAAATTAAAAATTCAAGGTGTAACGGGCTAATATGGCTTATCATGTATCATGTTGTTTCATTAAATTGCATTACTTCTATTTACATCCTTTTTCTTTTTACTTCTCTACATGTATGTATGTGCACCCCTGGGGCTACTATGGTTGATCTTGGTGAAACCACAAACAACTAATAATGAAACCCCAAAAGTAATAGGACTTGGTGCAAAGGGTGTGTAGATAATTTTCAATCGTTTGTTGTTATTTTAAGCTCAATTTGAAACATTTAGTAGATAAAATATTAAATATACAGGTTTATTAAATAGGTCAACATATGATGCACCCCCCCTGCCCCCGTATTTTACAGTGGCACTAAAATATTTTAATCTCCACTCGTGTGTGAAAGCTATTATACCAAATAGTGTTGTTAAGACCATGTATCATGACTGATTAACCGGGATACGAGATATACTACAGCGGTTGAACCAGAAATCGAATCAAAGTGATATTTTCTGCAATATTAACCTGAAAACAGTGAAATATGATCGAATGAAATAGTGTTTATAGTTTAAACATACAGTAGTCTCGGAAAATTGATATTCCGTGTAACTCAACACGTGCACAAGCACACAGTTGTTGGTGCCAGCCATCACAATCTAACGTCATTCAAATGTATGACCTCTCAGTTTGTGTAACTAGAGTGGAACAGTCGTACTGTGGTGTTTTTACAAGTGCTGTGTTTGTTAGTTTTCCAATTCAGTAACGTGTTATTTGAATCAATACAATATTATATGTACAGTACCGTACTGCATTTTTATATATTACACGCATTTATGTACACCATTATATTAATACGTAATATGTTGTACTGTATATATATTACGGTTACTGTACCATACAATACTACAGTATAGTACAACTGTACCTATAATATTCAGTAATGTACTGTGATTCATCCTTGTTGAGTAAACATGACATAGTAAACATGCATCTTATGCAAGTTCATTCGACATTTCAATAACTCGACACCATCACAGTCCACATTAGGTCAAGTTTCCGAGACTCTACTGTAATTATTTTAAACTTTTTTTGTGTGTGTTTTTATTGTCTCATGACCCCTCGTAGAGAGGAAGTATTGTTTTGGTCAAAAAATTGGAAACTGAGATTTTGATAGATATCGACGTATAATGACACCCCTGAACCTGAAAAAGTGGTTTTCGAGATGCCGTCTCTATCTTGGACTAGAGCTGAAACCGTTATACTGATCGGACTAAAACTATGTATCCAGGGTTTTAATATAAGGTTCTCTAGATATATTTTTTCAATTATATATCCAACCCTAAAATTAAGTGTAGTTTAGTTAAGGGTGAAAAGAGAAAAGATCTATTTTTTCAAAATCTGCTAAGCGATTCTGATTAAAATTCGTACCTAGATACTGTTAAACATTACAAACAAAATGGTTCATCTCATTTCCCCATGAAAATGACTTTGAGGGTACTTTAAATGAGCAGAAATGTATAATTTTGACAATATCTCCTCCACTCTTTGAGATACGACATAATTTATCATGCCAAAGTTGTCGAATTACGAAAAGTAACAAACCTTTATTTGAAATAGTTTCCGAGCTATAAGAAAATATGTTTTTTGAATGAAGGTCTGTAAACTGGGGTAATTGATTGCTATGCTCTGTGGTGGACCAAAATGTTTATTTTTCTCAATGTTT
Organism: Timema shepardi; assembly: GCA_902151425.1. NCBI lineage: Eukaryota > Metazoa > Arthropoda > Insecta > Phasmatodea > Timematidae > Timema > Timema shepardi. Next base: position 34,805 of record CABFVX010003825.1, on the reverse strand, counting down.
CTGTAACAATGTATATTATCTTATTTATGTTATTTGGTGGAATGTGATGCTTTTTAACCATTATGTTTCTGCAACAATATATATTGGTTTGTTTCACATATCTTACAAGCTTAAAGTAAACGCCACCATGTTTAGGTAAAGAAGCAAGAAAGTATGTGTGGTACACTGTACCATTTAATGTTAGCATGGTATAATGGTTTCAATGGTCTCAATTCAACTGTTATCTAGTGAAGACTTCAGGCCACCATACAAAGATGCGATTATTGGTTCGAGCTGTAGTTTCATAAGTTACTGATTATTCATGGGATGAAACAAACTGTTTAAGGCTAGTCTCCCAAACCAGCATGCCAACAATCAGAATAGGCCTAATTTGTTTTTCCTGATATCAACAAAATAAACATTCATAATTAGGTATCCTATGTGTATTTTATTTATAGTAGAATTTTACGATAAATTTTAACATAAACACAATTTACGATTTTAAATATTAAGAGAGCACGCAGAATAAAGCGTCAGTCTCTTGTATTTTGCCTGTGATGGAGAGGCTGAGGCTTGAATCCCAGCCGGGGGGTTTTACCTAAATGATTTCCCAATTTTCCTATACGCAAATGTTGCGACATTTTGTTTCAAATTAAAAAAAAAAACTTTTTTCCCGCCTTGTTTTGCTATCCATTCGGGTTTTACGCATTCTAATAACTATGCTGATTGGGTAGGTATTAAGAAAGTGAAATTTGAAAGAAAACGTACCCACATTCGCATGAAGTAAAAGTAGAGATAAATTTAGAAAATATAGTCCTCAGTACACCCAAGCGAGATTTGAACTCCAGCCAATCAATCAACGGAAAACCCGACGATATGTAACACTGACACTTTGTTCGTATGCCCATTGATGAAGTAATAAACATGTTTCGGTCCCTTTTTTTTCTTTGAACGTTTGGCAGGTTTTAGACCAGTGGTTTCCAGCCTGAGGGGCATGAAACTCTTTCAGTGAGGGGGAGGTGGGGGGGGATGGGGAACAATTTATATTATTAATATTATTATTATTAGCACCGCGTCTTACTACCCGTTCGGGTTGTACGCACTTACGCTTAATGTGTAATGGTAGGGTGATTGTGAGATGAAATGGAGGACCTACAGTTTAACGTGGAATCCGAACCACGGTGGAGGTTTGGCATTACCCACATTCACAAGATGTCTTGTCAGAGGTGAAGGAAGAGTTAGGTAAAACAATTTATAGATATTGTTAGAAATCATTTAAAAATTACGAGATAATTTTTATTTAAATAACTTTTCCAAAGTAATTAAGAAAACATTTTTTCTTGTGGTAATGGCAACACTAACACTGACAACTAGTAATAAATTCTATGCCCAGCCAATAGTGTGTATGTACAGTATGTGTTTATTTTCAAGCCTGCAAGCCTCGAATTTGACTCCCAATTCTACTTTCTAACCTCCCCCTAAGCCAGAGGTTCTTAACCCTTTTAGAACAAAAAAGCCCTTGTACCAGAAAAAAAATGCATGCCGGAGCCCTCATAGCATTTCAAACACTTCACTCAATAACGACAGTTAACGTTTGTTTACAAGTAGAAAATCATACAACAGACGAAAAATCTCATATGTTCTGGATACAGCTTTGGTAAATGTCCTTTATTAAGACTTGAAAAATTCGGCAATCATAATAACTGATGCTATTATACATTGTGGAAAACAAATAAATAATATGATAAAATTGACTTACGGAGACTGAGATAACTATGTTAGAGCCCAGTTGGAAAAACGCTGCCCTAAGCTACCATTGCGGCCACGTGTAACACCACCGAGTCCTCAACTCTGACTCTCATAAAAACCAAACAGCGATGTTCACTCGAAGTGGAAAGCAATTTGAGGTGTGCGTTCTCAAACATCAAACCCAATATTCAAGAACTGATGGGGTAAAAAAACACTGCCAGCTATCACGATCATTCTTCAGTAATTTTTTTCTACTTTTATCCTGCCATTGTTACATTAATTTTTGTATAAAATAAAAAAATTGACTAGAGAGAACTAAACAATTTTTTTATGCATAAATATCCCAAAAATAAGGGTGTAGAGGGGGTTGTGTAAATTTGATAATCTACCAACGGTGGCGTCAGCTGAAAAAGTTTGGGAACCACTGTTTTTAAACTGTTAAGCGGGGTCCACATATATATCAGATTCTCGTATCGTACCGCAACACTTATCTTGTGCAATTTTGACGGGACTCCGTATTCTCGTTGCAATCATGAGAGCGATAAAACTCTTCGATGGCCGCATGTTCTAGGGCGTCACTTTCCCCATAGACTGTCCAGCGTTTCCCAAGTGGGGTTCCGTGATGCTGTATTAAGAGTTCAACGAGAAAATTTAAAAACTAAAAAAAAAAAAAATCATACAAAGTGGATGTANCCCCCCCCCCCAGAAAAATGTAGCTTTTTTTTTAGCTAATACGCTAAACGTATTTGCAGGATTCCATTATGTTGTACAAAATATTAAAAGGTCCTATGACTAAATTTAACTTGAAAACACAGGACTAGAACACTAATGACAAGGAGATTGGGGTTAAAATCCTGGTTGGGTGTACCTAGGGTGGGTTTTTTTTACTAGATCGTTTTCCACTCTCCCTCCACGCAAAGTGAATACACTTCCTCCAAATGCAACCTTCTTCATCCCTCGCTCACTAGCGTAATTAGTACAGATGCATATATCCTGAACATAGTAAGATGCGGTGCTAAAGAAAAAAGAAAATTAGAACGATACGCTTATTAGATCGTTTCGACCCGCTACTCGCCGGTATTTCGCCGTCGCATCAAAGGAAGCTACGGGAGGGGGGGGGGGATACGACACGTGTTGACGTGTTCCACCACAACCCACGATTAAATGAAATAAGGCCCGCTACAAAGATCGTGACGGAACCGGGATCAGATCTGCTAAATTAGTGTCTCTAGCGTGTCACTGGTATGGTCAACCTGAACTAGCCTTGATCGCGACGGGAATACGATACGAGGATCTGATACATCAAGTATGAACTCGGCTTTTCTGAGTGCTTGTCTCTTAAAAGATCATCTGGCAGTTGAATGTGTGTTGGTAGCTACGACGCTTTCTAGCCTGGGAGGAAGGTGCCTAATACCCGTCTGTGTTTACTGGACTGCTTTTCCTATTACATAGTTCCCCATCCATTATTTAGACAATTACTGGGTTTTTAATATTTTAAGCACTGCGTCTTACTATCCGTTTGGGTTGTAAGCCTATGTACTAATTACACTAGTGGCTTAGGGATTAGGAAGGTTTAATTTATAAGAAGTGTACCCAAATTAGTGTGGATGGAGAGTGGAAAACCATTTAGGTAAAACCCCCAGATGAATTTAGAATTATGCCTTTTTAATACACCATTATATGCGCAGAAGAATGCCTCTTTAGGCGCGTTTTGCTTTATGCCTCTTGCCTCATGCAACCCGAACTATTTTCACATTTTCTTCTCTTTCCATGCGTCGGTGTAGAAAGAAACGGAAGCGTCATGAGTTCTGATGAGTCAGTTTCTAGAATAATGTAATTGCAGAAATATTATCAGAAGTGTGTGTGATGGCCACCACAACAATGGCTATCTCTGATAATTATTGATAAATCTAATTGTTTTTTCAGTAACCTACTCCATCATTTCGTGGAAAACACAACTATAGATAACTACACAATAATTATACAAACCAACGACACCACCTTCAAAAGTTCTCAAGGGACTTTGAGGCAAGAGTGTTGTAACGTGCTACCCAAATATTATGGGGAGCACTTGCGCCCACTTGCGGCTAGGCGCACAACTACTTTTGGGGCAAGCGCAGGCACATCCCTCAACGTGCATCTCATGTTGCATGAAAAGAGGCATAGTCTAAACGCCCCTGGTAGGTTACGTTTAAATCATGCAGGCCTAAAGAAGAACTATATAGTAATCCATAATTATTGGAAGCTTTTAATATATTTTAAATTAACTTTATAACAAATAAATCAAATAAGACATATTTCTGAAATACTAAATGTTAGTGACATTCAATAGATGTTGGTGGTATTGGGTGGTCTTTCTATAAAAATCAATGTTTATGTATCATTACCTCAATATATAATATATATTGAGGTAATGATATATATAATATATATAATATATTCCGTTCACGATAGGTTTTTACTTGTATGACAGTTCGAAAATCATATGTTGAGGTTTTGGGTTGCCAACACTTGTAAAAGATCACAGTTTTGTTATAAATTTAAAGATCTTTTATTACCTGTTATATATTACATTTAAAATAACGTAAACTTAAGTTTTCTCAGACTATTTCACTTTTTTAAATAATTTCTTTTTACCCAACTCGAAACAATATTTTAAACATAATTAAAAGTACTTATTTCTAGTTTTGGAACGTTATTGATTATGTTTAATATAGTGCAAACAATACCTTTTAATACAGGCATCGTATTTACTTGGAAAAGAGAAAATTGTTGTCTTTTTTTACATACAATAAATGAGTTAATGATTATTTTATCGTAATTTGAAATATTTAACTGAATAATATATTTTCTTCAACTGCGTGTCTGCGTCATGGTAAAAAACTTGTTTATCGTTATGTTCAAGCATATGGTTTAAATTCGTCAGTCGCCATTTTGAAGCTATGTTCGTTAGAAGTTTTGTGAAAGTGGTGTTAATATTTTTTTAGGGGGAATAAAACTATAAATAAACTTTGTGTCCGTCCTCAAATAAATATATAAATAATATTGGCCTAAATTACTGTGGTTAACTATCACATTAATATATTACCATCGGTTTTCATTAGTCATCCAAAGTGATAGATGTCAGCTGTTGGCGTAGTGATATATTATGGATTACTTCTAGTAACATTTCGAGCTGTCATCCAGGTAAACTTAATTCGTGATTGACTTATACCTGTATGTTCAGGCTAGAGCCAGGATCCCCTACAGAAGCAGTTTTATAACTGAGCCCTTTACAATTCAATAAAGTTACCTCTCTCCTCATGTTACTTTGAATTAATGTATGCTACATATAGTAATGAAGGGCAGCAAGACTCATAGCTTTAAATGTATATAAATCTAAATATAGTCAACTTTGGTTTTAGTGAAATCGGTTGTAGTGAACATTCGGCCACAGTGAACTAGTCCCAACCCCCATACATTTCAATGTGTGTTAAAACATTTGTTTATAATGAACCTTCAACTTCGGTTTTAATGAACACAAAAATTAAAACTTTCAATGAGAAATGTCATTGTAACATAATAATTCTTTAAAAACATACTTTTCATTTGTTTAAACTTGAAGACGCCGATTCTCCACCCTAGTTCTTGGTTTGATTGCACAAAGCATGACTGAAAGTACGGAATGAGGAAAAGGAATGCAGGGGGGAGGAGGGAAGGTCTGTGGGCCTATCCCGGAGATGCTCGAGTTTATCTTACTACGGTGAATCTCGCCATGTTCAACTCGAACTCGTAATTTCATATCCGTAAAGTAGCCATTCCTGAGTTAATAATCTCGCAATTCGTGTTGAGTCTTCTAATTTCGTATTAAGCGAAAAATTCCGAACTTCCGGTGTCAAAAATTGTGATTTGAGATTTACTTTATAGCTGTGTGAACGCACCCTTCAGCCATTTAAACAATAGAATAACAAAAATGTTGTCTTCGACATCTTCGTTTTATCTCGGTTTTATTTTTTGTTGGTTAAGGTTAGCTCGATAAAGTCTAAATAAAATTGGATTGGAAGAGAATAAGCAAAGAGCAAAAGCAGATTACACTTTATGTATGTTTCTTTGTTTCGCTAAATGATTAAATAAAAAGCTATTACTAGTATAACTTATTACATCATGTATGATATATCTTAATAACTTTAATAGGTACATAAAAAGCCAAAATTAAATAACATACAGCATATGGATGGAATGCCTTTCTATTTGAATAAAACCGTTTATTAAGCCTGAACAAATTAATAAATTTCTTATCACTCAGCTCAAAAGCGTCTTCGCGTTCACGAAATATACGTGGCATTCTATTAAATTCATTTTCAAATTCTTCAAGTTCTCTTATTATCAAATAGTAAGGCTATGTTTACGCCATTTTACATTTTGTCCAACAACAAATATTTTCGAACTATCTGTTGCGATATTGACGATTCCGAGAGGTAGAACCGCAGTGAGATCTATCCGAATGAAAAAATCTCAATCCGTAACGAAATTTTTTTCAAGAATAGCTAAATTGAAAAAGTTTCGAGATTGTGTCACGTGAACGACCAATCTCGCAATGGAATCAACTCGAAACATCTCGGGGATAGGCCCACTGGTCTTAAACACTCACTGTACTCATAGACCTTGCTTAAGTTTGAATACCTTTGACTGCGGCAAGTAAAGAAAGACAGTCTTCTGAATTGTATTAATATGACAGGAGATACAGGACAGTGAATAACACAGTCTGTGGCCATTTAGTAATTCTTTTCACTAATTTCTTTCTTCAAAAAGGTATATGTAACTCAAAAATTTTCACTTTTCTACCCAATTTAGTTCTTTTGAATGCATGGATATTTTGTAATCAAGTGTGTAAAAAGCACATACTCTAGAAAAGGATCTGGAAAAATATTAACCAAAACAATACACTGTAAACAGCAGATATTACCGATTTTTTTAGAGATTAATTAATAGATTTCAATAAAAAGCGATTGTGTATAAACTATTTTTGTTTGTCACTAACCCACTACTTTCAGATAAAAAACAAAATGGTTTTAGTGAACTTCCAACACAGTGAACAAAATATCCGAGTCCGTAGAAGTTCATTACAACCAGAGTCGACTGTAATATTATTGTGATTTCCTAGGATATTATATTCTTATTGGTCGCTATTATATGAGTGTTTGAAACATGTTCCTATTTGTGACCAGATAGGATTAAAATATTTGTGTATGTTTTAAATAAGTTTGAAATGATTAATATATGCTGACAAATAAGAATATATACATGTATAAACTCTTATTAAAAATTCTTACATATATTATTTAGTGTATTATATATATATTTATAATAATAATAATAATAATAATAATAATAATAATAATAATAACTAGAACACAATACTTAGCATTTATAATTAAACACCAAGAAAATTAATATATATATAATGTGTGTGTGTTTGAAATAAATAAAGATATTTCTTATGTTTCTAAGCGATTTACTTTTATTCGCATAGTGTTGTGTTTTGATTATCATTTAACCAGCGATTTTTGCTCTTACACAGTGCATATCTATTAAACTGCATAGTATAATACTAATTTGCAATTAGTAAAGCCCTTCGGTTTCAAGTCCCATGTATCTGAAATCAATTTGTAGATTAGTAACGATTAGTAACTAACTTCGGTGGCCGCATGGTCCGACGCGCTACTCTCGCTATAGACAGGCTGACAATGACGGGGAGATCAAGGCTCGAATCTCGGTCGGGTGTGCTGAGCGTGGTTTATCTTAAATGGTTTCCCCTCTTCCTCCACGCAAGTGTGGCTACACTTCCTCTAAACATATTCTCCCTAATTCCTAAACCCATCAGCGCGATTGGTACATAAGCGTGTAACCCGAAAGGGTAGTAAGACGCGGTACTAAAAAAAAAGTAAAGATTCTACACAATTTGAAATATATTATCGTCTTTGCGTAGGAAAAGGGCTGAAACACAACACATAAATATGCCTACACCTTAGATAATTATTTTACGAGCAAATGACAAGTTTTAATCCAATATGTTCTCGGATAAATCTACATAAATCTAATAATTTTAAAGAATGAGTAGCGTGAACCCTTTAGCAATAAAATCTTTAAATAAATAAATCCATACGGAGAAGGATACAGTTATTATAATCTATATTTTTTGCCTTAAAATGCAATCTCAATATTATAAAAGTAGAACTCTTGAGCTATAAATTATTGAGTAGAAAATAAATTTGTTTGATATAGTATGTTGTATTAATATGTTCCAGTAATTTATTTACTGTACATACAACTTGAGAAGTTTCTGTTCTCAGACTCTTCAATATTACTTATGTTTTCACTGTACATAAATCTTGATCCAAAAACCTATTTCCCTCTCTTGGTTCATTTACTATCTAAAGTAGACTCGCGATTAATCGAGGTAATTGAGATCGAATCTACCTCGGAAATGAAAAAACTCGGATGATACGGAGCGTGTAAGATTTATAGGTTTTAATAGGATGAGTAGATTATAAATCACTAAAACGCACTGCATTTGTGTACTGTATATTGTTTGTAAGTTTCAAATTATTAATTTATTAAAACACATTGCATTGCAAAGTATTACATTCATTTTATTATAGATTTAGGCTGAATTTTAAACGTTTGTATAAAATATTTAACTATTGTATACATATTGTGTTAAAATTTGACACTTTGACAGAATGAGTGCCTTAGTTAACACGGAGCCTCGGATAAGCGGGGCTTGGATAATCACGAGTTTACTGTATTTGTTTCGAAGTAAACAAAGAGATCTTATTGAGGTTAGACTCTATTTTTATGCAGAGTGAATGTGTGGATACGAAGAATTTAATTTGACACAAGTATAAAGGACCAAAGTCCAATCCAAACAGGATATCCAGGGTGCTAACTAGTCCAGATGTTTAATCAGCTGTAAAAAATGGTTTATGTTTAATAGTACAGGACACGACGTTTTGATAAATATAAGTATATATTTCATTTAAAAACAATATTTTCAGTATTTATAAAAATAATGGCTAAGAAATAGTTCCAAGATCTATTTTTCAAACTGGCGAGTACAATCTTTTTAGTTGAGTTGATTTGTTAGTGAAAGTTTGAAGTGTAAGAGACGGCCATGATGGGAATCTGTGTTAATGCGAGCTAAAGTCGCGGATGAATGAGTCTTGTCCATCTAACAGCTTCCTAGATGTTATTCAGTTCCCAGCTGGCGATATGGCTCACAGCCTTCTTGAAGCATCAATTCATCTGCTGTCATTGGCTCTACTTTCTACTGATGAATTCTCTCTTCACTCAGATTCAATGTCCTGTCTATCCACAGAGAAGGAAGTATTACTTTTTATTTGGACACTTAACAATCTACGGTGAGAAGTAATATCTATGGAGCTTTCCAACATTATAAACATTTGTTAAGTCATCTTTGATTTTGGGTTTAAAAAAAAGATACAGCGGTCATGTAACAAAGATTATGAATCATATACCCACTTCAGTGGCCGCATAGTCTAAGGCGCTACTTGTGCAATATACTAGACTGCCGATGACGGGAAATCGTGGCTCAATCCCAGTTGGATGTTCTGAGGGTGGTTTTTCCTAAATGGTTTCCCACTCAGTATTTGGGTGGCCCTATGGGAGCAGCGCTCTGATTGGTTGAATTTGGTCATGTGACAACGCCCCTCGGTCTCTGATTGGCCGTTGGTTTCCCCCTCTCCTTCCCCTTCTTTTGACCCCCTCCCCAACCTCCTGGCCCCATTTCCAGTATTTCAAACTTGTTTATTCTTGTCACATTGGTTTTTTTGTGTTCATTGCTTTTTTATGTGTGCTCAATGGTTATGTATGTATGCTCATTGCTTTTTTATTGGCATTGGTTATTTATGTCTGGTTATGATTTAGAAGGGAATTGGAGTTTTTTATTATTGTGGGGGAGTTTATTGTAGTAGGATTGGGACGGAGCGTTGGAGTTATTTATTTATTTATAGGCGTGCAGTCCACGGCGACGAGCGCTCCTCCTTCAGCATCGTTAGTGAGCATCTTCTCTGGCCTGCCGCTTAGCAAAGAGTGTGAGAGATGGTTCCTCCTGCCTTGAGACCACTTTAACTTCCCCTCACCCCCCCTCCCTAGAGGTATGTGTTGCAACCCCCTCCCCTACCCCTTTATGTGGCAATAGGTTTTCCCTGATGACTGGTGCCAGTTTGGTGGCTTGACAAGACAGGAATAGTTCACGAACTTGAATGAAGTCACAGCCCTCCCCTTCTATGTGGCAATGGGTTTTCCCGGATAAATGGCGCCAGTTTGGGGGCTTGACAAGACAAAAATAGAACATAACCTTGAATGATGTCGCAACCCTCCCCATCTATGTGGCAATGGATTTTCTCTGATCACTGGTGCCAGTTTGGTGGCTCAACAAGACAGAAATAGAACACGACCTTGAATCATGTCGCAACCCTCTCCTCTATGTAGCAATGGGTTTTCCCTGATGACTGGCACCAGTTTGGCGGATTGAAAAGACAAAAATGGTTCACGAACTTGAATGATGTCTTAACCCTCCCCTTATTTGTGGCAATGGGTTTTCCCGGATGACTGGCGCCAGTTTGGTGGCTCAACAATACAAAAATAGAACACGACCTTGAATGATGTCGCAACCCTTCCCATCTATGTGCCAATGGGTTTTCCCTGATGACTAATGCTAGTTTGGTTGATGACAAGACGGGAATAGTTCACAACCTTGAATGATGTCGCAATCCTCTCCCTAGCAATGGGTTTTCCCAGTGTCGTCATCGCAATGTCGCAGCCCCTCGCCCCCACACACCTATATGGTAATGGGTTTTCTCCCGGTGATATCGCAACTATAGAGCATTGACACAGATATGACTATGGAAAATCAATGGCCTTAGAAGCCTCAGATAGGAGCTGCTACTCCCCACCCCAAAAGTCTACTAAAATTAGTTGTTTGGTATCGTCCGTCGACATGTGCGGATTTAGGTAACCGTCATGGATCGGAGGAGTAAGGTAGAAATGTTTCAGTTTTTACAGGGTGTGAGGAAGAGTAGAAAACTACCCCAGTTCACCCGAGCGAGATTCGAACCGACGACCTACCCTGCCATAACTATATGAGTGAAACGTACCCTTTCTGGCAAAACGTTCTGTAGTGATGATTAAAAAAATGTTCTGTAGGTAGAATACCTACAGTATACACAGCGGGTATTCAATCCCCCCCTCTCCCGCGCCAGCTTTATATGAGCCTGACATTTAGAAAGCGTGCACACTGGGATTCAAACCTCGATATCTTTAGCACGGTTAATTTCTGTTAGAATGGTCGTACTTTCTGTACCCCCCATTTTAGAAGGGGCATTGCTGGTTGACAAGATTTTTCTAGACCGGGTAAAATGTGTACGTGCATTTTATTCAAGCGTCGATCACTCTGTCATCAGACGTCTAGTGACACCCTAGACCATGCGACCATCTATGCATGTTTAAAATGCATTGTGACGGTAGATTGCTACCCAAGGACCTAGTCTTTTTTTGCCAGTGATAGGGTTCAAATATGGTCGGATAAATTGTTGGAGTTTTTTCCAAATGATTTAATTGTCTACCTTCACGCAAATGAGGGCACGCTTACCTTTTAAATTATTCATTTCTAGTAATCCCACATGGCTTTGCCACTGTGTAAACTATAGGTATATCTCCCACCGGAACATTTTATTAATCATCCCTACCATACGTTTTGCTAGCAAGGATACGTGTCACTAATATAGTTATGGCAGGGTAGGTCATGGGTTTGAATCTCGCTCGGGGGAACTGGGGTAGTTTTCTACTCTTCCTCACTCCTCGTAAAAGCTGGAACATTTCTACCTTACTTCTCCGATCCTTGACGGATACCTAAATCTACGCATGTCGACGGACGATACCAAACAACCAATTTTAGTAGGCTTTCGGGGTGGGGGATAGCGGCTCCTATCTGAGGCTTTCAAGGTCCTTGATTTTGCATAATCATAACTGTATCAATGCTCTATAGCTGCGACATCACCGGGAAAAAACCCATTGCCATATAGGGGTGTGGGGGTGAGGGGCTGTGACATTGCGATGATGACACTGGGAAAACCCATTGCTAGGGAGAGGGTTGCGACATTATTCAAGGTCGTGAACTATTCCCGTCTTGTCGATCCCCCAAACTGGCATTAGTCATCAGGGAAAACCCATTGGCACATAGATGGGGAGGGTTGCAACATCATTCAAGGCCGTGTTCTATTTTTGTTTTGTCGAGCAGCCAAACTGGCGCCAGTCATCCGGGAAAACCCATTGCCACAAAGAAGGGGAGGGTTGCGACATCATTCAAGTACGTGAACTATTCCTGTCTTATCGAGCCATCACACTGCCACCAGTCATCAAGGAAAACCCATTGCCACATAGATGGGGAGGGTTGTGACATCATTCAAGGTCGTGAACTATTCCTGTCTGGTCGAGCTGTCAAACTGGCGTCAGTCATCGGGAAAACACATTGCCACACAGGGGTGTGGAGAGAGGGTTTTGCGACACATACCTATCAGGAGGGGAAGTGAGGAGAAGTGAAAGGGGTCTCAAGGCAGGGAGAACCACCTCTCACAATCTTCACTAAGCGGCCGGCCAGAGAAGATACTCACTAGCGATGCCGAAGGAGGAGTGCCTGGTGCCATGTACTCTACGCCAATAAATAAAACAAAAATAGCAACGCCCCGTCCCAATCCTATGGCAATAAACTCCCCCACATCAATAAAAAAAACTCCAACGCCCGTCCTAATCCTAACCAGACATAAATAACCAATGAGCGCAAATAAAAAAGCAATGAGCATACATAAATAACCATTGAGCACACATAAAAATGCAATGAACACAAATAAAAAACAAATGAGACAAGAATAAACACGTTTGGAGCACTGGAAAGGGTGTCCGGAGGAGGGGTTGGGAATAGGAAAACAATTATCAAATCAGAGACCGGGGGGCGTGGTCACATGACCAAATTAAACCAATCAGAGCGCTGTTATTATAGGGCCACCCAAATACTCCACGGTCCTACGCAAATGCATGTATACGCCCTCTAAATTCAACCTTCATAATCCTTAACCCATTCTTGAAATTAGTAAATAGGCGTGTAGCCTGAATGGTTAGTAAGACGTTCACTTACAAAAATAATAATTTATTAAAGGTCAATAACAGTTACAACTATTAGCAGAAACCTGCCTCGGTGGCATAGTTAGCTAACGTGCTAGTTTCATGGGTAGCTAGACTGCTGAGGACGGGGGGATCGAGGTTCAAATCTCAGTCTGATGAACTGAAGGTAGTTTTCCCTAATGGTTTTCAAATCTCTCCCCCCACTAATGTGGTTCACATTCTCTAAATTCAAACTTCCCAATCCCTAGCACAATAATGTAATTAGTACATAAGCATATAGCTCGAACGGGTAATAAGAAGTGGTGCTAAATAAAAAATATATTCGCAGAAAATGTGTTATATTAAAGAATAATTGTAGTTCATAGTTTGAAATTCTAAATAATTTTACTTTTGAATGAACAATAATACAGTAACCCTAATTATTTTCAAAGAAATGCACTTTATTACTGGCTAAAGAACATACAGTGTTATTTATTTAAGATTAGTAGTAGAGTGTAAAAGATGCATGTAGGTAAGCAAATGTGTAAGATGGCGGCCCCCATGAGCTACGAGCACGGTCACCGTGGCAACGGCAATGCTACCAACATCACGGTTCTTAATTCCATATAGTACTAGTGCTAACAACCGTGTGGCCACTAACTATCCTAGAGTATCAATGCTACCAACATCACGACCTATAATAAACAGGGTGGCGTGCAACATAATGAGTTTAAATAATTACCCTGGCAACGTTCAACATAACGAACGCTACTAACGCCCCAGTATTATAAAAAGCTTTAAGCCTCATCCATTGCTGTTAATTTACTAGCGTACAAGTGAGCCATGTTCTCTTGGAGCATCAATGCTGCCAAATTCGCGGCTGCTAGTTACTTGGCTCCCTCTCCCAACTAGATCCTAATCATATCAGAACCGGTTTTCCCCTCTCTACTTTTCATATACAAACCAGACTCTTTGTGTTTCATCCATTCCCCTCTTCCCTCCCACAGCCCCTACCACACCTCATCTCACCCCTACAGACTTCTAGTAATCCAACCTTCCACCCCTGCCCTACACGCTTCCTTCTACTGAGAACCAAATTCGATTCTTAACATAACTGGAAATAGAAAGTTTATCACTATCACCTCTATACCTCTCCCATCTTCTTTTCTAATCTTCCAGCAATAAACATGCTTGTTTCTTGTACTCCAAGAATTCAGCAGCCATGGCGTCGATATCACAGGCCTTTACCATGGTAGTCGTGCTAAAAGCTCATAGGGGCTACCACCTGACGTATTTTCTTGTCCACAGGCATCTATAATTCCACTATACTCTTAGTCATTGACACTTATGTCTATTTATCTAGGAATTCAAGGTTTGACTATTGACATAATTTAAAATTTAACCTTTTGAAATTAAGTCTGTTATATTTCAAAATAAAATCAATTATCATCTAGAATCTGCTTGATTTGTGTGCTATGTAATAATAAGGACATAACAAATTTATTGTTTAAAAGCCTTCTATAAACGTCACTTGGAATATATTTTTCCTCAAATACGTAACTGGATTTTCCACCCTCTTTCAATGCACCTATAGAGCGCAAAGGTAGCACACTGACCCGATTCCAATGACAATAATATTTATTAACAATTTAGGCTTAAAACCAATCTATTAAATATTCATGGTATTTTATGCCACTATAATTAAAAATCTTACAAATAAAATATTGTTAAATAATTATTGATGCTTGGCGGATGTCCTTTGCAATTCATCAATCTGTTTTTGGAATTGATGATAGATGCATGAACTAAATATGAACTAATGAGGGGGGAAATGCCAAAAAAAAATCTTCCATTCAAACCAAAATCTCTGGGATAGAATGTGGAAGGGAGAGTTAAAAGAGGGATACCAAGACCAGAGTGCATGAATCAGATAGTAGACGATGTTGGCAGAAGACATTACAAAGACAGGGCCGGATTAAGGGGGCTTCCAGAGGGGCTATGGTCCCGGGTCCCAAGCTTGAAGGAGCCCCCAAGGATACCCCACATTAAATTTTTTATTGCTTCAATTATTTAATTAAAATATTTGAAACTAACAAAATATAATACTGCTGGTTGGCAGTGACACTTGAAGGTAGAAATGTCGTGTCTAGATTAGGGAACGCGTGCCACAGGAGGAGAAAGGCTGGTGCTAGCTAGCACTGGGCTGATCGATTCCCCCACCACTCCATGAAAGAACATCTGTTTGAAAAATAGACTCCACTCTCTGTCTTAGGTGAAAATAATATAAATTCTTAGTTATTTTATTATTAGAAAATGATATAACACGACGGTTAATCTTTGTATCATGCTGTGTCAGAATTTGCAAAAAAAAAATCAAGTCAATTCTCTTTGCGAGTTTTGTTAACAATAATAAATTTTAAAAAATGATTTTTTAGAAGTTTTGAAAATATTGTATGCCCTAAATATATTTTATGATTTGGCAAGTAAGTTTTATATATTATTATTATTATTATTATTATTATTATTATTATCATCATTATTTAAATTATTACATTATGTGAAAGAAAATGTGTATATAAGCTGAGCTTTCAACAATTGTTTATTTTTCTGTCTGATGGTTTTATGGTTTGATGGTCTGATAGTTTCATATGGTTTTAGTTTTGTTTGAGCCGTTCATATTATAAAAAAAATTGCCATGGGGCCCCACATTTTGCAAGTGGCTCCAGGCTTCCAAATTACTTGATCCGGCCTTGTTAAACAAATATGTAAAAATAATTGCCCCAGGATAGGCAAAAG
This sequence comes from Timema shepardi, assembly GCA_902151425.1. NCBI lineage: Eukaryota > Metazoa > Arthropoda > Insecta > Phasmatodea > Timematidae > Timema > Timema shepardi. The sequence goes on along the minus strand of CABFVX010003825.1, from coordinate 19,121 downwards.
TGGAGAGCTGCAGCAAACCAATCGCAAGATTGATGATCTAATGATGAGGACAATAGAAACCCTTATTTTCTACTTTTATTACTGCTAATGTAAGGGCTATATTTAAAACAAAATTAAATATAATATTTAACATTGCCTTAATGTAGCTAAAATATTGGCATTAAAATGTACTACATAATAGAATATAGTTAAGTATGTATTCATTCTTGAAATTGTACAAATATGTATGTGTGTGACACATGAGTTCCTCTTTAACAACAATTAGAGAACGTTAATTAATAAAATATATTATACGACTCACTTTTAAATACGTTTACATGGTATGTTGTGTTATGGTGTGGAATAAAATGCTCAAAAATCAGTTATCATTGAACCTTAAATAAATTTTTCATCGAAAACAAATGTATTTTTAATTTCTCATGTGAAGAATAAGTATTGGAATCAAGTAAAAAATTTATCTCGAGGTTATGATAAATATTCACGGTACGTTTTATGGGAGCATGAACCCAAAAAAGTGTATTTTACAATTCTTCTATCTCCACGTATGTCTGTTTGTCTGCCCCTGGTAACGGATTCAAAATGGTTTCATGATCTTTGTTCAAATTTGATGTTTAAATACTATAGGGTTATACAAAAAAAATCCTAGCCCTCCAATTAAGGGTAGTTTACCGATGAGCAATTTATTGCGTTCCACATTTCTTAGTAATGTTCATAAATTTTGTATTTATAATGCATATATAGAATTTGTTTGACATAAAAAATAGTACTAGAAAACTCGATTTTGGGAAAAAAATCGTTGAAGGATAGCTTACTGTTGAATGATTTTTTAAAACTCTAAATATTTTACAAATGGCTTAATAATTTGGTTCCAAATAGTTATCTTTGGCATGTTTGACATTACAAATAACGCTGTCTACTTGTTATTAGGTGAAAACTCATTATGGGTAGTTGGCTGCAGCCTGATTTAAAAAAAAAATGGAAAAATTTTTAAAATTGCTCTAACGATTTGATTCCAAATAGGTATCTTGGTAGTGTTTAACATGGCAACTAACAATGTTGACCTGTTTTTAGGATAAAACTCATTAATGGGCAGTTTATAAATGACTGATTATTTCAAAAACTTTTTACAAGTGGCTCTAATGATTTGGTTTTAAATGGGTAGCTTGGGAGATTTTGGCATGACAAATAATTGTGTATATCATACTGGTTTTTGGGGATAAAAACTCATCTATGGGTAGTTTACTGATTACTAATTTTTTTCCAAAACTTGAAATATTAAAAATTGCTCTTAACGATTTGGTTTCAAATGGATATCTTTTGAATATTTTAAATGAAAATTAACATTGTGGTCTTATATTGGTTTTTGGAGTAACAACTCATATTTAAGTTGTTTACTGATGATTGATATTCAAAAAATTGAAATATTTAAAAGCTTGAATTTACAATTTGGTTCCGAATGGGCATCTCGAGTGTATTGGACATGACAATTAAATTTTATATTTTTTTGCAGGTAAAAACTCATATATGATGAATGATTTTTCCAAATTTAGAAATATTTTTAAATTGGCCCTAACGATTTGGTTCTAAATGGCTATTTTGGTAGTGTTTGACATTACAAATAGTCCCGTATACATTGTTTTGGGTAAAAATTTGATAAAGGGTCTTTTAATGAGGAGTTACTTTTAAAAATTCGAAATATTTTCAAAATGGCTATAACAATTTTGCTTAAAAGTATATCTAGTGAGTTTTTGACATTAACATGACAAATAAGGCAGTATACAGGTTTTGAGGTGGAGAGAGGGGAGGGGGGTGGGGTAAATTTGGCTATGGGTAGTTTAATAATGACGTGTTTTTTATTTGAATATTTTAAAAAATTGCCTTAAGGATTTGGTTCAAAACTGATATCGGTAGAATATTTTACATATCAATAGTAATGTATCTTTATCCATACAAAATAAATTATGTTAATGGTAGTTTACCTAAAACAAATTATAGAAAATTTGATTGTTTTTGAAAATTACATATAAGATTGAATTCAAAATGTGAATCTGTGAATAGTTTCTTATGATAAATAAGAAAAGTTTGTATTTTTACAAATAACAAATAATTTAAGGCATTTACCAAATAATTTATTTTTGAAAATATGAAGTTTGTTAAATATACTTGAACAATTTGGCTTAGAATTTAGATATAAAGAGTGGTTATAGTGATTAACAATATAATATGTTTATTTTTATGATTAAATCTTATTTAAGGATAGCATACTTAAATCCGATTTTTGACAATTTTCCTCAAATACAATATTGGTAAGTTTGTGCGAATGTGTCTTATCATTTATTTTTTATAGCAACGTGTCTTAGGCCTATTACTTGTTAAGATTATAAGAATATGTAACGTTAATGAGGAAGGTTAAATTTAGAAGAAATGTACACGTATTTGCATGGAAGAAGAACGGAAAACTATTTTGGAAAAACCATCCCGATCTTTCTGTAACCGGCAGTCTAGTCTAATACGATATCGACGCCTTAGTCCACGCGTTCACTGAAGCAGATAACCTAACTGTAGTTTTAATTATAGTGAAAATCACACCCCAAATAACAATTTTGAACAAAACCATTAAAGCTTTTTCAAACAACTTCAAAGTTTCAAAAATCAGTCGTCAGTGAACTTAATTTTAAAACTGGAACTAAAGTCACGATCCAAATATACTGCATGCTAATATAGGATATACATTTAAATTTTGAAATTGTTTTGGCTTAATCTCCAGGTATAGACAGCCATAAAAAATACAGAGGGGCAGATATAATTTTAAACCCCATCTTTTATAGTTCAAAATTGCATAAAATATAACATCGAGATCCATCACAATCTAGAGCTAAAAAAATTTCACTAAGCGAATAATTTATCTACATGGAATATAAAAACTATATATTTTAATCATATAGGGCATACTAAATCTTACATATGAACAATTTTAGGAAAATAAAATAGCTGTTTATTATTAATAAAAAATAAACAGTATTTTCCCTACTATATCATGAAAAAAATTGGAAGTAGAATTGATTTTCAGTTCATATTTATAGTAAATGGATTACTGAACAACCAAAAGCGAAATAATATTTCTGATGATAATAATAAGTGTGTCCAAATTGAGTGTAGCGAGAGTGGATAGCCATTTAGGAAAAAGCAACCTAAGTACACCCAACCTTGATTCGAGCCCTGATCTCCCGTCATTGGCAGTTCAGTTTATGAGACCATCCGGACACTGAAGCAGGTAAATACGAACTAACTACGCTAGTATGTTAGAGACTATGAAGGCTTACCTTAGGGAAAATGTACCCACATTTGTGTGGAGAGAGAGTGTGAAACCAGTTAAGAAGAATAACCCTTAGTACATTCTACCGGGATTTGAAACCCAATTTTCCTGACATTGGCATTCCAGGCTAATACGGGAGTTACACCTTATACCACTAGGCCACTGAAGCAGGTGGGAATAGTTGATGATACAACTACAAAATAAACTTACTTTCAGAAAATGAGTTGTATATGTATTAGTTAAAACGTTAATATTATGTCTTAATACACTAAGGCATATTTTTGTTTAAAACTAAGAATTTATCTTAAAAGTTATTCAGAATTTTATAGTATTATATATCTATGTAAATAATTTAATAGCTTTAATAAATTAAGTATTTGAATTGAATAATATACAGTAGAAAGATTGCAGTGTTGCCACACCGTTTACACAAAGAAATCTCGTAAACCTGAGGAATATTTCTGAAGATGTTTAGTTATGGAATCCCGGACATCTTTTTCCAGTACCCGATACAAAATACATTTAATTAAAACTACTATATTAGTTCCTCGAACCTTTTTCAAACAAAACATTTTGTTTTAAATGTAAAGTAATGTATATCTCCTATGCATGAGTCTGTATTTAAAACGCATTTGCAAACTAAAATTGGTGCTACAACCAAATTACACAATTGTTTCCATATTAGCTTTTTTTTTTGCTAGTAGTCGCGATAATAGTGGGCCGTACACAAGGTTGATTTGTACTGAAATCAGTATGGAAACATCGACCAGGTGTGGGGGCATCCTAGAACACTGGGATGGTTAGCTGGCTGGTCTCATGGTGGTGTTGGAGCGCTGGACCATTAAGAGACCACGGGTCAAAGAACTGGACCAGCTTCGGTTCCCAGGATGATGAATCAATCTCGCCATGGTCCAAAGGACGAGTGAAAACTGCTATGGCTACTCTCACATTCATCACTCAGTATACAAGAGCTGTAACTACCTGCTTTATAGAGGGATTCTGTTAGGAAGAACAGTAGCAACTAGACTGTTAGCTCATATTCTTGTAAAACTGAGGTTCATTGTTTACATAATTAAATATGTAAACGTACAAAGCACACGTGTAAATCGTGTTTATATGTTGTTTTAGCTATAGGCTAATGAATTAGGAGTTGAATTAATTGTTGGCACTATGAGTGAAAATATATTTTCAGATGTTGTCTGATTTTCATTCATTAATATCTGCTGAACAATTGTATGTAAAATGTATGGTCAAAATGTTATGGGAACTTAATTATTTTTAATATAAAACATATTATTCACATTCGCTTTTCAACCAATATTAGCATTGATATTATTATTGATATTAGCAAAGCTGTTAAACAAAGTAAAATAAAGTTTCACAATTTATTTAACTGGTATTGCCATATTATATTTTATATCCACTGGTCTACTATATCTAGTGGTCATAGTTCCTCACTACAGATCCAGAGCTTCCAGTTTCGATTCCCGACGCTTGCATATTTTTTGTAAAATAGTGTGACTGGAACGGGGTCAACTCAGCTTCGGGTGGACAAATGAGAATCTACTTGAATGAAAAAGTAGTGACTCCAATCTATAAAACCAAGATTAGTGGCTGGAGAGTTCATTGTGCTGACCACCTGGCACCCTCAATCCACAAATGTTGGCATCTTCGCCAACAGAAGGTGGCCGCATGTTCGCTATGGTTCGATTGCAGGCAGAAGCAATGAAGTTCTTTTTAATATTATATATTATATAAATAAAAGGTTCTCCTTATAATTGAATGAAAAGTTAGTTATTATCTGTACCACATTTGGCAACACTGTACAGCGATAACCAAACCAACCATTATATATATATTTTTTAGCACCACGTTCGGATGATATGCCAACATTTATTGTTTACCAACATAAACAGTAATTAATGTTTACATCTTGTTTTATCTATTACAGTACTGTGATTTAACTGTTTTTAGAAATGTTTAATGTGTTGGCGGAGATTTATTCTTTCACCACAGTATCGATTTCTGTACTTGCTGTGAATGTGGGGAATGCCAGGCCTCCACCGTGGTTCGGATTCCACGTTAAACTGTAGGTCCTCCATTTCATCTCACAATCACCCTACCACTACACATTAGCGTAAGTGCGTATAACCCGAACGGGTAGTAAGACACGGTGCTAATAATAATAATAATAATAATAATAATACTGTACTTGCAATAATTCATTTACAATAAACCAGGTAGTCAATACAACTCTTACTACCTCAAAAGCTTATAGATCAAGATCTAGACATATAATTTCAAAATAGCTCTTCTAAAACAGACTACTCAAAAGAATAGAGCAAAGGATTCAGTATTTAAAAAGAAAAACGCTATTTGAACTCTAGCTTTTCTGTGCTAAGAAAAAAAGGAAAAAGTTATACAAAATAAATATTTGTCTGTTAAAGGCTTAGACCAATGAATGTTACATAGTTCTGTGGCAGTCTACAGTTTAGAAAAGGAGTTATTCATTTACAAGTTCAATGTTCCTGGCCTAAGTCAATTCGCTATTGTGAATACACTATGTTAAATATTGATAGAGATCCAATGAGACTGTTACCCGAGTCAGGCCAGTCACGGGTAATTGATTCGACAACTATAGGGTCAACCCATTGTAAATAAGAGGTCATTTTTATGTAACTATAGGCAGTTTTTCTTTCTTACATTTATGTGTCAATTATTTTTAAGAAACATTCACTTGAATGCAAACACAAACGAAACCCATATACCTCGTAGCACCGCGTCTTACGACCCGTTTGGGCTTACATTTATTTACTAATTACGATAGTGGTTTTAGTAATAAGGAAGGTTCTATTTATAGGAAGTGTACCCGTATTTTCGTAGAGGGAGAGTGGTAAACTATTTTGGAAAAAACATCCGTACATCTGACCTAGATTTGAACCTCAATCTACCCGTCATTGGCAGTCTAGTCTAATGCGAGAGTAGTGCGTTAGACCACGCGGCCACCGAAGAGGAATAAATCCATATAAAACACCATATTTTCCTAAACGTGATCATTATATATGTGAAAATAAATTATATACATTGTTACAAATCACATTGTAAAAAAGAGCATCATAGTTTAATAAAGTGTATAAAATTAATGAAATAATAATATTTTAAAAAGACAGATTGGTCCACATAATGAACTGCAAAATTGTAATTTTATACCACAGCAAAAATAAGTATTTTATAATAATTCATGAAATTTTGATCCCTCCATATCTTGGATTCATTTTTAAAATTTAAAATATATTTTATTTTATGAATATTGGGGTGGTCTTTTTACTTAATACAAATATATTAATTTTCTACTAAGCATAGAAGGGCAATATTTGTGTATTAGTTTTTGGAATACTAATTTCCTCTCAACGTTTCTCCATTATTTTCCAAATCTTAGTTTTTAAATTTAAATAAAATTCACACTCTTTCTAGTCATCCTGATAAATTTAAATTTTCTACCACACAAAAGTGTTTTTATTTTTTAAGTTGTGGAATTTTACATACTACACATTCCGCCCCTCCCCACAGTCCATTAACCCTTATTTTTAAATTATGTTTGTTCGTACTATGATAGTTATTTAAGTTTGTCCCTCAACATGTACGTATTTCAATTTTCTACAAGCTTAATATTGGAGATGTTTTGCTCTAGTGGTTAAGGATTTTTTTTTCAGGGGGAGGGGGGTGAGTGGACCTTTATCCTTTCTGGTCATTAATTTTGATTTTTCTAGGGTTTGGAATGGTTCTTAGACGTTCCTGATAAATGTCAATCATCTACCCGAGTGAGAAATAATTTATTACATATGTTGTTTATATTTCCAAATCCCCATTCTACCAGCCTCCAATTAGAAATTCAGATATTTAAGAATAATTGGGGTGTTTGGAGTAATCCCACCAAATCCCTGGAATATTTTAATTATCTATATTTCCTAAAAGTATACAGTGTTTTTGGTGTGATCGAGCTACAAAGAGACAGACAACACTTCATTTTTACATATAAGTATGATTTAAGTTTGCTAGAGCTTTTAGTTTTGGAATTATAGCACCTACACACATGCCCACAAACACACAGCCACATATACATCTATAAAAATACGTATTCTACATTATTTAAATGAGGATCGATCGTTGGTTCCCATTGTTAAGCTTCCCGTAGTTTGAGTTAGAGCTCTGAAACGGCTTAAAATAGTATCCTATAGACGCCATTTTCTTTCAAGATGGCCGTAATATCTTATATAGGCTATATCTAGGAAACTTAAAAGGTTGGTCCAATGAAAATCCAATAAGCAAAGCAGAAGCCAACAACCAAAAAGTAGTTTTTTGTAGCCACCATTTTAAAACTAAATGGTGGACATTATTTGTAGAATGTTAACCAAATATTCAAGTTAAATCCATGTGAAATTTAACCAGACAATCGGTTGAGTGGTTTGAGCGTGATTGAGCAACAAACAAACAAACAGAAAAAAAAATCTTGTTCAAATAATTAGAAAGATAAAAGTAAAAGAAACTTCCTAGGTGCACAACCACGTGTTATCCTAAATAATTATACAGAATTTAAAATTTTCTCTCCCCTTCAAATGGCATCCTTCTGCACCAGCAATCACGCAGTTTAATACTTAAGACCTACAATTTGTGCAGTAACAAAAACTAAGGTTTACCCAAGAACGTGGATCTTTAGCTACACGAAAAAGTTATCACAATTTCTACATAAACAAAATAGTCTAAGGTGCACATCCTAAATATTTCCTTAACTACCTAGTTAAAGTTTAAAATTTCTTGATTACGTGAGTTTAAAGTTGCACTTCTCAGTATCCATGCGGTCTATGGAATTATTCTCGGCATACTTGAATTTTTTAAATACGCCCATCGTACACACCTTGGGATTTCACTAAATAGACATAAAAATTGCCACATTTTTTTTGCTTGGGTTTGTAACTACACACCCCGAAGGTAGCAGGGTTTTTAGGCGTCAAGATCTCAATATACAGTCAAATAAGTTTATAGTTAACTACTATGGACCATATATTGGTTCACATGTCCGAAACTCATTAAAACTGAGATGCGTTTCCACTTAACCTTAAGTGAGTAGTTTATGGAAAAACCAAACCAAACATCACAAACAGAACACTTTTTTTTAATAAGGTTCACATTTGATTTGGTAAGGAGTAATAATTGATAAAATTATATCTTCTTTATTTTGATTCCCTTCTCCTTATTGGATATTAACCCCAGTCTTCTAAGATGATATGTGTTGGTGTTATATTAAGATGTTACACCATCTTCAGGTCTTATTTGTGATAAAAATGATATTTTAAAAAATACATATAATACATTTTGTGAAAATTTTAGTAAAAAAATTTAAACACTATTTGTGAGAATTTAATACATCAAAGCTTTACAAATTTTCTGATAGTATATATTTAAAAGAATATCATCTTTATCATAAATAAGACCTGAAGATAGTGTAACATCTAAATATAACATCGAAACATGTCGTCATAGAATACTGGGTCTAAATCAACTAAAAAAGTAATAAAATAAAAATAAAGAAGATAAAATGTTATTACAACACCTTTTATTGAACTCTATTAATTGACATTTAAATACGTACTTAAATACTTTCTTACTGTAATATGTTTTAATTAATATATTTTATGCATCCTTCTCAAGAGTCTGGGTTATTTCCACACTTGATTTAACATTGTGTAAATACATACATTCAATAAACCTTGGAACTGTCCTAAAACCCCAAACATATCTTTCACTATCGGGAACCTTTTTTGAATCTCGTATTAGTCATCTTCAATATCTCTTAGTTTCATGTTGGAACTACCTTTCACAGCCTCAACGGTGGCTTCAGCTGGTGAGATACAATTCGTTATAGCATCAAAGTTTTTCTTGCTTCTGTGGCTGGACGATCTAAGGCGTCCTCGAGAAATAAACTGGACCGTATCTTTAAAAATGTGGGTACACTTTCTCTGTAATCTAGTATTCCTAATTCTGAACACATTAGCGTAATTAGTACATAAGCGCTAGGGTCAAACAGGCAGTAAGTCTTCATGTAAAAACAAACAAAGAAACTTTATAGTCCATATTGATAACGTCTTTAATTTCAAAATAATTGTCATTGACGAGTCTTCGCAGTTAATTGAGTGACAGTTTCATCCTCTGCATAAAAAGTCACATATCTAGTTGCTAAACCAGCGTACCAGAAGCAATTATAAATAGTGGCCATTGCCACACTCTTAATCTCGTCGGCAAAAGGCATACAGTGGGGTAACCTATGTGTATTTGCTTGCTACAACCCTGGGCTGAAGCTTAAGCTCGTTGGGTGGGGTGAAGGGTTGGTTTGTATTAGGGTCTCAGTATAGGTAAAAGTATTTTTTTTAAATGGGTGTGTGCACTTATGTACGCGCGTGAGAAGTTATACTTCTTTGGCATCATTAATAATATTTTAATTTATATCAATAAATAATACATACGGATAGTTAACCTCAATTATATTGGAGAACTTGAAAAAGTCTATAGGCACGATTTGTTTCACTAATATTTACGAATAGTAAATAATATTAATCAAAATATTCAATTTAAATCACTACTGAATATAATTTATTAGCACATATATAATTCGCACTTGTATGAAACTAAAACACGTGTTGTGAATGTAGAAACTATAAACATGTGGATAAATATTATATATATGAAAACAGTGATCAGAGGCGACGAGCGTACCAACATGTGCGACTAACAGAGGTTCTATTTATATTTTGTTGGTAGCTTTTTTTTTAGAGACTTAATGAGCGGTTTACCTTCAACCTGTTACTTTTGTGTTACAGTGATGCGCGCGCATCTTAAAATTTCACTCTCATTATTTTTTCATAACGCGCCTAAAGAAGTATAACTTCAAAATACGTTTTTGGTGCACATCTTAAGACAACCCTCATTATTAAAGCTTCTTGGTCTTGAAACTACCACAAATATACTGTATATAAGATTTGATTTTACTATCTCCTTGTCTACTTTGGACTTTAGGCTGCCTTTTATTGGGATTGTAATTAATTTATGTGTCTGAATATTTATATATGTAAATGTGAAGTCAAATCAAATTCAAATGTTGAACCTCATCTATGTGTAGTTTTATTTGTTAAAGAAACACAATTTGACTACTAATATGAATACAAAATAACCAACACAAAATAGAGTTCCTCTATGGATCTAGCAGGATGTTTGTTTCCATATCAAAGTTCTCGCTGCTAAGGAGATTTACAAAGTAGACAGTAGACTTACAAAGAAAGTTAATATATTTTAATTGTTATAAATTTAAAAAGTAAATGTAACTACATTAAGATCCAGTTTTTTCGACTCTGATTTTCTAGTTGATGATATCACGTGATAGTATAAGGCTTACCCTGTTTTTTTTAATAAGTACATCAGAAGAAATCCCTTTTGATCCGATGAGTTAAAATATAAGGGGCCGAAATTTAGTATAAGAAACATTCAAATGAGGTGTAGGCCTACACAATGAAATATTATTATACCAATAATAATAGTAATAATAATATTAATGATTATGAATATGAATATTTATGTGTGCACATCTCATATGAATCTCTAGTTATACTAAATTTCAGCCTTATACATTAATAATTTTACCTTAACAAGTGTATATATTAAGAATAAAATAGCATGTTTGACTCCTTATAGATCGTGAACTGTAATGATTTGAAATCATTGAATTACTCTTTATAGCTTAGGCCTACATGTGTTAAGATTGTGCAGTAAAATACTTATTGTCGAATTACCTTAATTGAATTTTACAAAAATAGTTTAATATGTTACTGCTAGAAAGTACTAATTTGATGGTGTGACTGAAGGGAGAGAGTTTCACCAAATATTATATTATTCTATTCATCCTTTCCTTCAAAGTCGCTCATTGGTTGGGAAAGGGTATAAAGAGAAAACAATAAGCTTAGCGACAGTTAGAGAAAAATTTAATTTGCATTTGTAGTCGACCTTAGTGTTCTTGGAAGTGCTCGCCTCAGGACTAGTTGATTGTGGGTTCAATCCCAGCCATGATCAACGAATCTTTCTTGAGAGATAATAATGCGTAGTACAATTTCCTTCGGAAGGGAGGTAGAGCCGCCAGCCCATGTCGATTGTAGCAGGTAGAAGAACCCTGTAACATGTGTTAAAATAACTTTACCGGTAAAATTGATAGGCCCTTTCGCATTCACTCATAGAAATTCTCGTGTGCTGATATAATAAGTCGATTTATGAAGTGCTCATTAAATAACTCAAAGTAATGGAAATAAAATTAGTTTTAAAACACTAGTGAACCAAAATGAAATAGGCTTATTATAATTCCTATTGATTAAAAACCGTATCTTTATTTGCTAGGCTGACTAATTCATTGTGTAGGACTATAAAGTCCTTCATCGGTTCAAGTAATGATGGCGCAGAATGGATTGTGTAGGCGATAAAATGTTAACCTACATAACACAAGAAAAAAAAAAGTAAAACTTTTATTTTAACCAAAATTTAAAATGACTCATCAAGTTTTTAATATATATATTCAAATTCAATTTATTCTGATAATATTGTGGACGTACCCTTCATTTACCCTGAAAGGTAGCAAGCTTACCTTCAATGTTCCCACTATGGCATAGCTTATAATAAAGGACCATAGTGTAGTTTTCCAAGGTAAGAATGCTACATTTTAGGGTAAACGGGTTGCAGGCCTACAAATAATATATAATTAAATTTCTAATGTAGTCGGCAATATATATGCGTGTGAATTGACCTATAATTATTTTGACTTATAGGGTGCAGAAATTAACCCCTCATAGTGATAAATGATCTTATAAATACTTATTGTTGTAACATCATCTCGATAGTGACGTGCGTGCAAAGACCATTTATCCTTGTAGTGTTTGCCGAAATTAGCCATCGGTGTAATTAATACACCTTGTAGCGCACCTAATTAGTGGAAAAACCTAATTTCCCTCCCGTTGTCGGTCTTCCTTGGTGAGGAAAAGCTGTTAGTTTTATCTGACCCCGATCGAGTCATTGTTGATTATCTCGTTGGTCGTAGTCCTGTTTGAACCAGTTAACTCCAGTGTTATCAGCGTGTTCATCTACAAGGTGAAAGGTTGTGTTCACATACGAGTGAGTTTACTAACAAGGGGCGATTAGGGGTCCGATGCTATCTGCTAGCTAAAACGATACTTTAGTGCAAAGTGGACGGTATTATCAAGGAGTTTCTCTGTAACTAGTCCTACTTCAATTTATAATACAAATTAGATATTATGTATTAACAGTATTTTACTAGGCCTATATTCTTAATTCTTTAAAGGTATGATTCGTTTGGTGCGTCTCGCGTCTCACGTCTGCGACCAACGACTGGACTGGTTTCCATAGTTTGTTATGTGGCCAGTTCCTTCGAGGCAACTGCGACTGGCGACCAGAGTGCGCATCCAGCGTCTCTACATTGCGTCTGCGTCCACGTTGCCTAGAGAGCAGTGTGGACGCAGATGCACCACCGAGCAAGCGTGTGTTTTACTAGAGTTGTATTTAGTTTTGTCATAATTGCTTGCTGACACAGAAAATAAATAGAAGTTTCTTACAACAAATACTTACAAAAAAAAGTGGTTCAAAGGAAGCGTGCTATTCGAAGAAATCTTAAGGACAACACATGGAAAGAGATCCCAGGAATAGTTGATCGATCAAGTTAGTAATTGTTATCCACTTTATCCCAAAAAACAAAATAGCACTGAACATTAAATAAAACACAATTGAAAAAGTCTGGTAAGTGAGAAACGATCTGTTCTGCACATAAAATTACCCACGACTCTGGCGACCAAGAGACGCATCTAGAGAAACACTGTATCCCGCATCTGCGACTCACCACCCCACGTCTGCGGTCGCAGACGCAACGTGCCGAGGGAATTCTATCTTAACACCACGTCCTACTATTCATTTGGGTTATACGCATATATAAACTGATTACGCTAATCTGCTAGGCATTTAGAAGGTTGCATTTAAAGGAAGAGCACCTGCATTTGCGTGAAGGTCGAGTTAAAAACCATTTAGGACACAACTGGTATTTGGGTCCCGGTATTCCTATGATAAGAAGTCCAGTCTATTGCAAAAGTGACGCCTTAGATTGATCAACCACCAAAGCGGGTAGTATGCAATTGAATGTATTTATAGTATAAAGGTTGTTTTACTTCTGTTTGTCTTATACACGGCCCCAGTTTTCAGCCAGTCTGTAGCCTACTAGGCATTGAACGATTTCAAGAGGTGCAATACTTCACTCTCACATTATACTGTAACGCTGCTGACGGGGAAATCAGGGTTTGAATCCCGATAAGATGTAATGAGAGGGTTTTTTCCTAATTTACTTTCCACACTATAACCACGCTAATGCTGATACACTTTCTCTATATACAGCCTTCCTTATCGCTGATATATTAGTGTAATTAATATTTAAGCATAGGCCCTACGACCCGAATGGTTAATAAAGGTCCGGACACACTATGTAACAAGTTTTAAGACTTTTTGTTTCATAACTATGTTTTAAAACTTGGGAAATCAAATGAAAAATGTTATAAAACATTGATGTTTTATAACAGTTTTCGTGTTTCATATAAATAAAATTATAAGTTTCCCACCGATTATCGGTAAATAGCAAAGAAAAATATGTAGATTTTGTTTTCTAATATGTTGCACCTGTTACAGGAATGTTTACATTATACAATAAGTTGGCTAAACTGTTCCCTGTAATTTGAGCTAGCCTCTCAGTTTTCCCTTTTCCATCGTGCGTGCTGTGAATCAATCAGGGATTCACATAATTCTAGTACAATTTTACTTATATTTGGCTTAGAAATTTTAAACAAATGACTCAAAATATGGTAGAGTCGCCAGTAGCTAAAAATCTTAATGTCTTAGCCAGTCTTTCTTTCACTGAAATAACATCCCTAAAGGAGATGTTTTTCTATACATTTGATTACCAATAAAATTAATTGGTTACTCAATGTCCTAGTCCATCATCCGAACAAGGTTCCTAAAATTGCCATTAGTTCGGAGTTCCTCAGTCAACAGGTCTTGGTCTTTACATTGAAGTTCAGTCAAAGGTTAATCACACAATATTTAGCGCTCGCGAGTAGAAAAGGTCAGACCCGAAACCGTCTTTTTGCCCTTTTTTTGCCCAACCCTATATAAACCGCGGCCGCAAGGAGAAAATCCTCCTCAGGAGCCATAATGCAGACTAGATAAAACATGTAATAATTGGTTAGACAGCTTTGGATCATTTTAGTCATTGTTTTATAACAAATGTTACACAACACTCAAATGTAATAAGCTACAAAATAACCTTATTTTACTACATTTTTGTTGCAAAGTGTGAACATACCTTAAGAAGCGGTGCTTAAAAAAAGTTCCATATGAAATATTTCCCCAACCCTGTATTATAAGAAGCTTATAAGAACGTATATATTTAAATTAGTAGTTAATATTATAGTTTTGTGGCAGTAATGGTACTAGCTATAAACAAAATTAACAATAAACGTTACCCGCTTCGGTGGATGCATGGTCTAACGCGCTACTATCGCAGTAGACTGTACGTTCGATGACGGGGAGATTGAGGTTTGAATCTCGTTCAGGTGTACTCAGTGTGGTTTTTCTAATACTGTTTTCCATTCCTCCACGCAAATGCGAGTATATTTCATTTTAATATACCCTCCCTAATCCCTAAAACCAATAGCCTAATTCGTACATAAGCGTATAACTCAAACTGGTAGTAAAACGCGTTGATAATTTTTTTTAGGCACATTATTTAGAAACTAAATTAAACTTCATGGTCGACAGTATACATTTTAACATCTGACTATAATTTTTGAGATTCAAATATTTAAATATTATGATTATCACAACCACAAGTAATACATATAATTGAGAATCACTTGGCCTAAGGCAGGCTTGTCCAACTGACGGCCCGTGGACCACGTGCGTCCCTAAGCAGAATAGTTTGCGGCCCACGGCACATTAAAACAGTTTTAAAAAATATATATATATATATAAAGTCATCCAGGAGTTCTTTAAACATTATCAGACTTAATTTGTGTAACATTTATTATATGTATTATTTTCTGTACTGCACTGTATTACAATAATTATAATACTTTTAATATATTATATTAGTGTTTAGTCTTTAGGGCCTACCATGTAACAATGATCTGTTTAGTTTATTTGAAAATTGAAAATACTATACACTGAAGAAAGAGAGTGCATGATATCTAGTTAAAATTACTCTTGATTGATTAGTTCTATAATCATCATTCATCTTAAATATCCATATATTTTAACTTAGGTCTTAGATCATATCAACTATCCAAAAATAATTACAAAATATGAATTAGATTAGATTAGAAAAGTCACAGCAACTAATCTCAAACCAAACAAAATAACTTAGTAAAAACGTAACTTATTTTCTGTTTGAGAGTATCAACAACAACAAAATTGTTGATACTGTTTAAGATTAATTTCTACGTGTGCAGCCCACACACTGTATAGTAATATAAAATGAGGCCCTTAGCTAACTTCAAGTTGGATAGCCCTGGTCTAAGGCATTAATCTTGTAGTAAACTAGTCTGCCGATAGCGTGGAGATCAAGGTTCGAATCCTTGTCGGGTGTACCGAGGGGAGGTTTTTCCAAAAATATTTTCCACTCTCCCTACATGCAAATGATGGTACATTTCCTCTAAATATAACCTTCCCTATCCCTAAAACCATTAGCTTAGCTTGTACACAATCATATAGCCCAAAAGGGTAGTAAGATGTAATGTTAATATAAATATATATGTATATATAGACTATATATTGTATGATAGCTCTCCAGGGGTTAAATCCTGATTGACTAGTATTATTATATATTTTTTTATTGATTTGAGATATTTAACGCGCACTTTTTGAACCGATTGATTATATCGCCGCACGAGTAATTTATATCAGCTTGAGCAAAAGGGCCTACCAATTTTTCCGGGAAAGGTATTTTCACATACTGTCCAAAGTGACAAACCACAATCTACACAGGACTGACGGCTTTACTTACCCTCCGATAGAAGTTGTGCTAAGAATGTCATCGTTCAATTAATCCAAAATCACCTAGGTAAACCCTGATATTATTTATAGTCTCACTGATTCTATAAAATAAAGCGTTCATTTTCTGGTGATCTTTGAATGAACGTGTTATAATATAAGCCAATGAACTAATTTTTGACCACCGGTGACCAGGTGGTCTAGGGGTAAGGTGTCGGACTTCTGTGCTGGTGGTGCGGGGTTCAATCCTCGGTCCCGACACAGATTTATCTGATTGCTAAACCCTTCCTTCACTTCTGATAAGACGTGTATTAATCACAACTTGTGTATGCGGGGAATGCCAGGCCTCCACCGTGGTTCGGATTCCATGTTAAACTGTAGGTCCTCCATTTCATCTCACAATCACCTTACATTACACATTAACGTAAGTGCGTACAACCTAAACGCGGTACTAATAATAATAATAATAATAATTTTGACCACCACGCTTTGCATATAGACGTGAACCATTTTGTGTCGTTCATTTGCTGATCATCTTTCTTAAGTCTTTATTTCAACAAAACTTAACAGTGTCTAGAACTTCATTAGATTTTGTTTAACACAAGCCAAACAACCTGATTCTACAATTACAGTATTGCTCCAACATCACCTACATTTTAAATATTTGCATTTGTTTTATTCTGTGATGAAACAAGCGTGTTTTAATTTATTATTATTACTGGGTATCCAGTTTTTTTAATAAATTTTAATAAAACATAGTATTATGATACATGATATATATATATATATATATACACATAAAACCTGGACCAACCTTTTTTACAATCTTTCGTTGCTTTTAACAAGTAGTTCTGTGAAGAGTAGACCTCGCTTCTTTTATGTTATTACCGTTATTAACGGCTTAAGATTTATCTTTTCATTTCAAGTTGAAATTTCTACTATAATTTCTCCTTGGATTTTAAGTTAATATTATTTCTTTGTAATCAAATAAGAACTAAAATTAATTAATAATATTTTCAATGATACAGTAGATTATATTCATAAAGAATAAATCTTGTTTGCAGGTTTTAACACGTAAGTCTTTCAATATGTGTCAACATTTAAAATAATGCAGCCTAGATACTCGATCGATTGCTTAGAATTTTAAATTCAAATCACTTGGGATGAGCTACTAAACAAAAAACATTTTGGGAAACCTCCATATTGAAACAGATAGCCAGATTGAAAAGCTATGTACAGTGTTTGGCCTGGATCTAATGAATGTCCCTGCCAAATTTTGTTAAAATTGGTCAACACATTTGCCAGCTATCACGAAGAAAACAGACAGAAAAATAGATTTTTGAGTGGCTGCCATATTGAAATGGCTAACCAGATTGAAAAAAAATTGTATACACGTTATTTGGCCTAGGTTAAAGAATAATCCTGAAAAATATCGCTATAATCGGTAGATACATTTGACAGTTATAATGGAATAAAACCCGGGTAGACAGACAGATAAAATACAAAATGCTCAAGTTAAAACAAAACCTCATTTTGATTGGTCAATAATTATATGTGAAAAGGAACAAAGAAACTAGACCCAACTTATATACGAGTATATATATATATCTGTATGTATGAACGTGAACCATTATCTGTTGAACCTTTTGATTCAAAAGGGTCACCTTACAAAAAAGTGGTACAGTAATGGGGTTTGGAGGGCGAGCGAAGACCCTCAAGACAAAGGGATGTCTAAAGTGTCTATCTGGGAGCTTTTTTTTATAGATTGGATGATTCTAGAAGCAATTTTTAGAAGTAATTTTTATGGTAACTATGTTTGATGCATCTTTCCCCACATATCAACTTTTTTTTTTAGTTCAGTGCCTTTATAGTCTATTTGGAGGTTTTTCTATGGCAGTTGGAGTTCATTGCGTCTTCCTCCCACATATAACCAACTTTTTCCTATGGTAGTTGAAATTCAATGCGTCTTTCTTCCAAATAAAACCAACTTTTTTCGATGGTAATTGTAGTTTGATGCGTCCTTCTTTCTCACATAACCAAATTTAGTATAAGAAAATTGTGTGCACTACGTTTTACTGTCCATTCGGTATACCCACTTATTTACATTATTTAATTAGGGATTATAATGTTCGAAATTAGAATAAATACACTCTCATATCCGTGAAGGGAAAATGGTGAACAATTTTGAAGAATAAAGCCACCCACAGTACAACTAACCTGGACTTGAACCACAATCCTGCCATCATAGGTGATCTGGTTTATATTGACTTATACACCTTAACTCATATACCCACCGAAGGGAGTTTAAAATCTTTTATTCTAGGAGCTACTTGGATGTGTTTTTTAATATTAATTTAGTTCAATGTATGGTTCTCATGCACAACTCTTTTTTTTTAATGGATAGCTCTAAAAGCAATTGAAGTGGCCTTCCTTATAATAATCAAGTTCAAGGCGTTTCTCTCTGATATATAACTTACATATTTTTAATGGATATCTAAAAAGCTACTATGTGAGTTTTTAGGTTAGTAATTGGGTTAAAACATTCCATATACAACCCTCTTTTTTTTAAATTGGATGATACTATAAATTATATTCTGAAAATTGAAAAATGACACCTGGACACGGGAATCGAACCCGGGACCTTCGGCTTAGTACGCCACTGCTCTTACCA
>CABFVX010003824.1:54403-77390 GCA_902151425.1 Timema shepardi | reverse complement strand
GTTATGTTTGCTAACCAGAAGGTAGACCTCGCGTTAACTTTACGAGCACATTTACGTGAACATTAGCGCTAACCAAACATTGTAAATTCAAAAGTAGTGGTCGTTATCACTTAACCTCATGTTAAGCCCTAACGAATAGAATAACATGACATTGTAAAATTGGGCCTAAATGTTAAAAGATAATTCTTATAATCTATTCATTATAACATTCATACAATCAGTTAAGTGTTAAATAAATGATCTTGGGCCTGGTTGTTGAGTTTGTTTTGGAATTATGTGGATTCTGAATCAACATTAGGCACTATTATAGCTTTAAAAATATAATCTCAATTGAACATTGAAAAAAACCCTTTTTTTNATATAATCTCAATTGAACATTGAAAAAAACCCTTTTTTTTTTTTTAAAGATTTTAATCTTGAATTGGATATCTTTTCTTGAATCAATCTCAAATATCCTTAAGGATTCAAGGATCTCATCCCTAAAATATACTTATCTATAGATTTGTGCGAAGTCCACTTTTTCAATTTGAAGTTGAATTGAATTATATCAAAAATTTCTCCTGCCAAATTGAAGTTTAAATTTTTTTAATGTTTCATGTTGGATAAAAATAATATATTGTACATATTTATATAGTTTTATACATTACATAAAATTTTCAAAAGTTTGTAAAGTACATAAAAGCACAAATTATAAAAAATTGAACACATCGTGTCAAGCCGTCAATAATTCTATGGTAAAAACTCATAGCTGTTGAAGCCATAAATAAATTTAAAAAAAATTGAAACAATAACATCATTATGAATATTTCTACAGTAAAAAATGTGAAAAAATGAATTTTTAAACATTAAATAATAAGTTGTGGAATATAAAATAATAAGATTAATTTTCAAACAAAGTTGTGATGATTAGTAAATGAGACATTATCATCACTTTATATTAAATATTATGATATTATGTAAGTTTAACCATTCAATTTCTTTCCCACATGGCTAAGTAAATGGCACTGACCTTGAACCTATCTTGGAGCAAAATGTTTCCTTCCTATAAGAAATAAAAGTCAAAGCAATACTTTCTTAAATGATGTTCATAGTACACTTTCACAATATTTGTATTATACCAGCCCTACAATAAAATCAATTTTTATTCATACCTTCTTTACCTCTGTCTCATAAACTAGTTTATTCAGTTACTAAAACACACTGATGGCTAGATATCTGCATAATACCCTCTTTGTTGAGTTCTACCCCCTCCCTTACTCCCAACCAACATATCCTCTCCTTTCCTCAACCTGATTTCTGTGAAATTAGATAGAGACAGTATGATTTTATTTGGTCATTGCATTGGGTTTGTTTGAAATTAAGTTAGGAATTGTCATTAATAACACAATTCTCTCGGCGCCACCGACTTTTCCAATTCTTGTGCGAAGAACTCAATTCTTTAAGGAAAATCTCTATTTGTTTTTTTGGGGGTATTTTGTTATATTTTTAAAAGGTACAGGAAAGGTGGATAGTAACACATAAAAGGGAGCAAACAAAATATGGTTTTTATAATGAAAAGAAGAACACAGTTCACACTTTACATTGCTACTACTGGACAAAGAGGCAATGGCTCCTCCGTGAAAAAAATCGATCATTACCGCCCAATCCCCCAACCTAGGTGATGAACAGAAATACCAAAGAACCCAACCAATCTAACCCTATTAATAAAAGTAAGGTTTGTTACATATTTATATGTTTAAAATGGAGATACCCACATCTAATACTTGTGTGTACACTTGCATGTCTCCTGTAATAGACATTGTTGTGTTTCCAGCCGGGCTGTGTAAACACAACAGAAATAGACATCAAAAAGGCTTGCCGCATGAACAAGCCCGTTCCTGGACGAAGTCGTCACCAGCCAGGAGTGGCCGAAGGCTGCAGCTCTCCCTCCACCTCGGAGGTGGAACTGGTCACTCCCGCCGACGCCATCAAAAAACACATTGCCACCTTGAGGCAGCGCCTCGACCGGCGCAACTTTAAGCTCTCCAAAGTTGCAGAAGCGTAAGCACCATCTTTATAATAGTAATAATGATACCATTGAGGATATTATCAAGTAGAGATGTGCCGCAAAAGTGCAAAGGAGTGTTGTGAAGGGTGTACTTTGTACCATTTGTCATACATGCAGCAGAAACATGGTGATATAATGTAAGAGAGACTAGGAAAGTGGAGGCCATGGGAATGAAGTTTGTGAGGAGCATGTTAGCTGTTACGAGGAGAAACAAAATTAGGAATGAAGTTATTCAAGAAAGAGTAGAGAGTACAGGGAGTACATGTGATAGTGGAGGAAGTAAGACTGAGATGGTATGGGCATGTAATGGGGATAGATAATAATATGAGAAAGAATAATGTTGGAAATGAAGTATGTGGGGAAAAGACCACAATGGAGACCAATATAAAGAGATGGGGAGCAGATAAAATCAATTGTGTAAATGAGAGGAGAAGAATGGAAGTAAATAAAGGAGGAAGAGTTGTGAAAGAAAAGAGGAAGATACAGAAATTTTACTAAACTGACCCGGCCACAGGCTGGTAACAGTTGATAATGGCACTTATTTGTATTTTATTGTAGAGATTTATAACCAGATAAGAATGGGAAACTATAAATATTGATGAGAACTACACAACCATTTGTTCTTAAATAAGGTTTTTATGTATTTGTTTGAAATTGAGCAGGCCCAATGGCTAAATGACTGTGCAGTAATGTAAAGTAAAAAGTAATAAAAACTAATTAGGGGAAAATTGAATGAATAAAACCCACCTTGAGAAAGAGTAAAAAATGTGAGAAATATCCATTGCACAATTGTGATATCTTATTCCTTTCTTTTCTCTTTTGTGGAAACTTATACACATATTTAAAAATAAATATATTTCTTATATATCTGCATTTTTGCATTTACCAAAAAATAGAGGGAAATAAAGAAGAAAAACACTGGTGGCTCCATTTAGAATTCAAATAATTTGTTTAAAAGTTAAAACTCTGTGTTAAACTGAAGTTGGACTCCTCCCACGTTTTTTCCTCATTTCATAGGTGGGTTTTTTCACTCAATTTTCACACACATTAGTTTATATTTTAATGGATATTAGATTCTTAGTTTTTTTTGACACCTTAGCTCAGCCGGTAGCGTGTCCGCCTTGGCATGGCCAAGTATTTATCATTAATAAAAATATGGGTTTACCTTTCATATTGATATATTAATGGTCGGGGACTGGATGTTGTACCTGCCCTAGTCTTAAGTTGGATTATAAGACATATGAAACAACGACAGACCTAGCAGGCTGGTAGTGGAAAATATGTGGCTTGAATAAAAAACTGACCCAGGCCACAGGCTGGAAACAGTAGTGGATGTAAATAAAGATTTTTAATTCATTATAATCCCGAAGGTTTTTAAATAGCTATACAGTAGTGAAGTAGAAAATATGAATAAATTAAAACAATGTGAAAATTAAATAATAGGGAAGGAAGGAAGCCACATTGAAAGGATTAGTTAATTTAGGCCTTGATAGAAATAAGTAAACTCGTCTTTTCATTTCTTCAGAAACTCATCACACTAACATCTTCTGATCATTTTCACAATTAATATTAGTTTTAATTTTTGTATTTTTCGTTTTCTTTGTGTTTTAGAAGTAAACATATTTATAGTTTTAAGAATCATCTGTAACTGTGAAAGTAACCAGAATTTAGAAATGTTAAGTGTGAGTGAACAAAGAGAAGGATTTATTAAAATTTTTATAAATATTTAACCTAACTATATTTTTAGGTTGGCTTCCTTCTCTATCACATACAATACATAACTCTACAGTATTTTCATGAAGTTTTCATTTATATTTACTTATTAGTAGTGAAGGTTTTTGTTAATAGTGTCACTTTATTAAAGCCTCAAATAATTTTCCCATCAGACTACAAATTAGTCTTGCACGCCATTTTTGTAATTATAAGTTTATAACCATTTGAACTGATATTTTGGTCACGCAGTTTTTTTAAAGGCGTGCTTCGCAAAAAACTGGTTTGCCATTGATGATGAAATGGAGATTTGAGTATTGGCGAGGTGTATTTGGGCTGAATTTCCCCATATAATTTAATGTGTACTTATTGAAATGATTTGTTTTATACATAGACTGACACCTCACATTACATTCTTTAATCTAGTTTTTACCCTATTGAGTGTTTTGTTGGTCAGGTACATTGGTTATTTCGAGCAGTATGTAGAGTACGACTATTTCTTCACTCCTCCTGAACTTCCCAGCCCCTGGGTTTCAGACAGCCCCGAATTCTGGGACCAGGAAAAAATTGCGTGAGTCTAATTTATTTGCATACTAAGTAGATATAAATATGTAGATTATGTTGAAAAGAGTTCAAAACCGCTTGTTGGTGCATGAATGTATCATGATGACATAGAAATTCAACTTGTGTACAAGTTGGTAGTACTTAAACATCTAAAGACTAAGTATATATGGCACTTAATAAATTAGTAGGATTGGGCCTATGGTTTAATATTTGAAACCATGATACTACTTGTATAGTCGTTAGGTGTCTGCGAGTTCAAGATTGTTTTCATTTGAGTCTAGCTTGAGCGGGCCTATGAGAAATCTTCCAAGTACCAACTTAAGCCTAGCTTGAGTATAATGACTATATAATATTAAAACTTAACTATGTAAATAAATCTGATAGCTCATTGTTTTACTTATGTTTGCTCTCATTAACATACAGGCTGGCATATTTTTAGCTATTAAATATTTAACCATGTCAAACGTTATTTTGGCACTGCTATCCACATTGATTAGCTTTACATGGTAACATAAAGCATGTCTCCCCCTTTTCAAAATCTTCATTACTGTGTATAGCTAATTATAAATGTATTAAAATTGGGAAAGTGCATAACAACATTAGCTTTTACAACCAACTCCAAATGACTGAAATATTTTGGACTAGAGTAGGACAGGCCTCTCTTCCTAGATTAAGTTCTTTGGAATGTTTAGGTCTGAAGCAAACTCTAGTGGGCGCCGTTTGAATCTTGGTGGGCTCGGTCAATTGATCACGCGGAACACTTTCGCTCAGCCGTGTTTTGTTATTCCTCCGACCTGTTTTCCAAAGGCGCTGGGATGGTGAAATAGGGTAAATTTGTTTGACTCTGACTCGTCTCTTCTTCAATTTTAGCCAAATGCTACATGCTTTGCTGAGAATCTTGTGTATATGAGTGTCCTTGTGTTGACGAAATGTTGGAAAATTCTACTTGATTTGAGAATTCTACAAAGACCATAGATGTAAGAAAACTATACAAATATTTTTCTAGGGATTTTTTCCTTTGTTACATTGTATAGTGTCCATATTTAATAAGTTGCTCTATTAATTATCTAAAAAAATCTCTTTGGCGTCAGCCTGCAAGCGAGCGGCCGCCGCATGTTGGTGAAAATAGTGCCAACATTTGTGGGTTTAGGATGTCATGTGGTGAATCTCTATTTTGTAGACCAGAGTCACTATTTCTTTATTCAAGTGGCTTCTCATTTATTTTCACGAGACTGAGTTGACTTCATTACAAACCCACAGCTTAAGAGAAAAATCTGGAAGCACTGGGGATTGAACCTGGGACCTCTGGATGTGTATCCAGGAATTGTAACCCCTAGACATTAGAGGTTGTCATTAATTATTTAATACTATTTAAATGTAATTTTGGACTGTTAAGAAGACCTACAGGATGCACACTCTTCTATGTTCACTAACCATAATCTAGACTAAGTGATATTCACATTAATGAAGTCCGGATTATCGAGGCTTTATTGTATAATATAATGCCTAAATAATCAAACGATTGCTTCTTGATTGAAACAAGATAATCTGTTTCATATCGTGGTTTAAATTAAGAGGGATGGTCACTGCACTTGCCTTATTGATACTGGAGTAGAAATGGTTTAGATTAAACACTAAAGAAACATTCACACAAACACATTTTTAAGGACAAAATTTCACTATTACAAACCGCTTGTTCAGGTCAAGAGAGTAGACTAATGTTCTTTGTTGGACTGCAAGATTGATAGTCAAACAAAAACAATTTATATTACAGTTTCACTGGCTATACCTCCTAACTTAAATTAAACCAAGATTTAGCCTTCTATTTAATCCAACCCATTAGCTCAGTTGGTAGCTTGTCTTTCTAATGAGCTAAGGGTCCCAGGTTCTATTCCCGGTGTGGCCGAAAAATTTATCATTAGTGAAATGTGGGTTTACCCTTCAAACTAATGAATTAACGGCCAGGGACTGGATGTTGTGCCTGCTCTAGTCATGTGGATAGGGCGATGCTCCCCCCCACCCCCACCCCCCCTGGGGCTTCCACTGATCTGAAGACTATTAGATCCAGCGTGGCGAGATACCCAGTGGGGCAAGGTATCGGGGGCATAAAATATCCGGGGCGGATCAACTACAGTGGCCCCATGGCTTCTTTGGTGCTGACTGACAGCTGACGGCTTTGAAAAGTTACCAGACCAAATTATGTATCCCTACGTTGAACCATATGATATGCAAAAACATGTGTTTAACAGCTGTCACTTCTGACAGTCAAAATTTAGGTATATACCTAAATGTTGACTGTCAGAAGTCAGCTGTGAGTTGTCAGTCAGCACCAAAGAAGCCATGGGGCTACTGTAGAAGGATAGAGAATCATAAATTAAGACATTAAGACAACTAGTTTGTGTGTTACTTTGCATACTCTGTAAAATTAGACAAATAAATTGAAGAAGACAAAATATTGTATGTAGAAATAGATCCTGAGGTACATACTAGGTATCAGGACAGCAAGTTAAGGATAAATAAATGTCCTAGTCTTAAGTTATATTATTAAGAATATGAAGCTACAACAGGCTTAGCAAACCAGCGGTGGAAAATATATATGGCTTGGATAGAAAGCTGACCCAGCCCACAGGCTGGACACACTAATGAATGTAAATTTAGCCTCTATTTCAAATATGTGATCATAGAACTGTGTACCTATCTCTAGTATGTTCGATTGTACACCTGAATACTAAAGTTGATATTTTGTGTGCATAGGAAGGAGATCCCTGCACGGCGAGTCAAGCGCTGGGCTTTTAGTCTCCAGGAGCTGCTTCAGGACTCTGTAGGAAGAGAGCATTTCATCAAGTTTCTCGACAAGGAGTTCAGTGGAGAAAACCTCAAGTGAGTAAATCATTATCAATATCAGCTACTATTGGTTCGTATTTAAAAATCTTTTTTACACCTGCATCGGTAGTCCCACGATCGAACCTGTCACTATCGTGTTATACTGGATAGCTAGTGAGAGGGAGATTGGGGTTTGAATCTTGACAGGGTGTACTAAGGGTGGTTTCCCACTCCTCATCTACGCAATACAGGGTACATTTTCTAAAATTATACCTTCCTCGTCCCGATTCCATTAGTTTTAATTAATGTATGAGTATAAATAGAATGGATACTAAGACATGGAGGAGGGGAAGCGAGTAGGCTGACAAAAAAATTCCTATTGGTTAATGTCGAAAAAAATATATATAGATAAATATTAAGGAGGGTACTCAGGAAAGAAGAATAGAAATACATTTTGTGTTTGTTAACTTTTATGTGTTCCCTTATATATTATATACTTGTATTTGCATTTTATTAAATCACACTTAGGTGTCGATGCCAAACTATTTAACAAAAAATTAAAATGTGAAGGGTGAATTTTAAGACAAAACATTAAAATTTCATTAGAGATGACAGAAAATATAACTGTGGAAATAATCAGCAGAATAATCTTAGTTAGTGAATGAAACTTAGTCTTCCAAGTCAAAATATAGCATATTATATATGTGAACAAAACTCTAAGTATATTATTTGATTTTATTAATTCTTGAATGATTCAATAACAATAACATTCCGATTCTTTTTTGTTTACTTTGTTTCAATCCGTTTTTGAATGTTGACCAAGTTGGCTTAACTTGAATGAACTAAATTTAGCTTGAACTAACATGAACATACTTAACTTGAAATAGCATGATCTAACATTTTATAACTTGATGTAAAAGTTACTTACTATCTTGAGTATTTTATATAAGCTTGATGTCATAAACTCTAATATCAAAGTAATCCAAACTTAAAATAAAACTTTTCACAGCTTATATTTTAAAATTGAAATCAGAGTAAACAACATTTTTGTTTAGAAAAAGGCTTCTATTGTGCAAAGTGCAGGTTATGTGCAATCATATGGAATGAGCTATAATTTGTTTGTCGTTTTGGTAGATTCTGGGAGGCTGTGCAGCAACTGAAAGCTCTGCCCCAGAAAGATGTCCAAGATAAGGTGGATGAAATCTGGACGGAATTCCTGGCCCCAGACGCGAGTTGTCCCATCAATGTCGACTCTCGCTCTCATGAGGCTACCAAGAGGAATATGGAGAACCCAGACAGATGGAGCTTTGATGTCGCTGCGGTAATCAATTTCTTAAGTCTACATTTAATTGTATTTTCTTTAGAGTCTTTTAGGTATGATTTTATATATATATGAGGGTACAGGAAAGGTAGATTTATAATCAATGTAAAGAGAATAGAATGGTAGCGCCACTTTTAGGAATTTGATTGTCATTGGTAACCTCACCCAGTTCACAGTAGCTATATTTTAATAAGAATACAGCCAAACATATATTTTAAAATTACTAGAGTGATGACATTAATTGGACATTGGTCTGGATTTTAAAGGTTTATTTATTATTAGACTTTGGTTGAATCCACTCTTTTACGAATCCAAATCTCCTATTTACCTTTCAATCCTAGTTCTCGAGTTTTAGAACAATTTATGAACAAAAGAGGAAATATAAATATAGTAAAATAATAAAAAATACAAATATTAACCAAAGGTAACATTTTGTCTTATAATTAATTTATTATAACATTCACACCTACAGTTAAGTGTTAAATTACTGATTTGGGGCCTGGTTATTAAGTTATAATTAGTTCTAAACCACCAAAATCTGTAGGGCTTTGAAAGTAATTTTACTTGATAGATTAAAAAAATATATTTTTCTTTTTAGGATATGAAGCTCAAATCTCGAATATGTTTTAAGTATTCGAGGGCCCATCCCTAATTATAACAATAAGATTAGTTAATTCACTTGAGAAACACTCTTTTGTTCCCAGGCACACGTTTATCATCTGATGAAGACTGACAGTTATTCCAGATATCTTAGATCAGAAATGTATAAAGATTTTCTCAATGGTTCAAAGAAAAAGGTAAGACTTTTGTTAAGGTCAAGTCCAATTTTTATAGCAAGCTAAACACATTATTAGATACACTTTCATCTATTCATACAACAATTAATTTTATTTGAGAGCTAGAAAATTTACTAGATCTACTTTTACATAGTCATACGTCAAGTTATATGATCTGAAACTGTCTCTTTTGATAAAATAAAATAACACTAATAATATAGTAAAACTTGATCATCGTTAAGCGGCAATTTTTATTTTCTTTAAGGTCTTTTCTATGAATATTGGACTCCATCAGTTTTTATAAGACAGCTAGCTATTAGCCTACTCATGGTTTCAACTTGGTAGCGATAAACAAATGACAAATAAAAATTATTGAAGCTTGTTCTTCCTATTACTTTACCTAATCTATTAATCCATTCTTTCCCTGATATGCTGCTTGACAAAGTTTCACTTAAAAACCTTGACACTTAAGATTATTTTGACATATAGCATGGCCATGTGTTTTGATTGTTTCAGACATCTGTAAAGGGAATCCGGTCGATAGTTTCGTTCTCGGCACGCAAAGAAACTGTCACATCCTAGTCTGCTAGCAACACTATCTAGTCAGGGAGCCTTGATCCGCTGAGCTGTACTATCAGTATCTGCGACAACAAGGAGATGACTCGCTGAGAAATAGAGCTTATTTCTATTGTCGTCCTTCCCCATCATTTTGTCACTTTGACAACATGCAAAGCTTCAAGACACTGAAATGTTTGCTACTCTCGCTTTAATTACTATAAAGTACAGTTAAATTTTAAGAGCCCAGCAAATACTGTTTGTTAGTTTGCCTTTTGATCACTTCTGTGGTCAAGTGGTCAGAGTCCCTTGCTGCAAATCCAGAGGTCCTGGGTTTGTTCCTTGGTGCTTCCATATTTTCTGTGAAGCAGTGGAACGGGCTTAGATCAGTCTTGTGAGAACAAATGAGGAGCAATTTGAACATAAAAGTAGTGGATTCCGGTCTAGAAAACTGAGATTAATGGCCAGAGGGCTCACTGCGCTAGCCACACGACACCCTCGATCTGCAAATGTTGGCACTATCACTGCAAACAGGGGTGCCTGCTTGGTCAATATAGCTCAATTGTAGGCTGACACATTGGCGTTTTTGTGTTTCCCTTTTATACTGGAAATCTACAAATAGGGACAGTAAAAGATAGATCTTTGCATCTCACTACTTGTTTGTGTAATTAATATCCATATGCATTACCTGATGTGTTGGAGATGAGGAAGACATAATATAGAGGAAATTTACCCAGATTTGCATTAAGGGAGAATAGGAAACCATTTAGGAAAAACCACCCTCGGCACATCTGAATGGGATTCTAACCCCACTATTTCCCTGTCACTAGCATTCCAGTCTATTGCGACAGTGAAACCTTACTTAGACCATTTGACCAGCTGGTGATGATATTAAACCATTTTATTCAAATATCTAGATTTCTGGATCTCTCTTTATTGTCGGGTTCTAATGGTTACTTCATACATCTCTAAGATATCAAGGCAGGATATATTAAAGGTTTCTATTTAGTTAAAAGTTCTTAGGGGTCACTCTTGGGCTATAGATCTATACATCTTGATGTATCTCTTTGGAGCACATTATTCATCATTGGTCAGCAAGAAAATATCATTCGCTGCCAAGCCATACAGCTTGAAATGATAGTCTGTGTCATTTTCTGGAACTACTAGTCTAATCTGTCTAAGCTTATACTTCCTTTTACCCTTCAACTACAACCACTATTTGTCATGTCAATAAGAAAGCGGGGAAAGAAATCTACAAACCTTCTTATCTCAAGGTAAAGAGGAAAGCTTGCTGTTAGTTCTCAAATATCTTAAACTTTTCTGTTATGAGCTTATAAAAAAATTACTGAATTTTTTTAGAGAAAGGCTAAATCTATAGCCCTTTTCATCCGGCTAGTCTCATAGTTCAGTAGATATGCTTAAAAACTTATTGAAAATTAACAAATTTCACATTTTTTCTGTTAGTAAAACTTAGTGTTGTTAAGAACAAATAAACTTGTTAGAATATTTCGGCTTTATTTTGGTGTAAACTATATTTTTCAATAATGAATCATAGAATTAAATATTGCTTATAAACTGAACATGTGCGCAGAAATTTCTCGCTTACCTTAATGAGGTTGATCTTATTTTAACTTTAATTTTGCATCTTCCCTCAAAGAGGAGCGTTTTTTTTACCAACCAAATTTTAAATTGTTTTATTTTTCCTATGAGCATTTTTACCATTTTGTTACTATTTGATCTTCTTTCCACAAGCTATCCTTATACTTGTGTATTCCACTGGCAAAGATGTTTTAAGACAAGGTTTTAGCATTGCCTCCAAACCAAGATCCTCTTACGGATTTCTGACCTTCCATGAAGTGTTTTGGCAGACCAGCCAACCGAGAAGGTTCCCCTATCCTTTATAGAGGCCTGTAGGGTTGTGCAATGCTTCGAAACTTTGACTTTGCTTCGAAAAAAATTCTGGCTTCAACAATAATTATTATGAAGCTTTGCCAAATATTGAGAGTTCAAATACACAAATTATGTTAATTACTACTACTCTAGCTGTTGTATACATTACAAATTAATAATCATATGGGAAAAAAAACCTGAAGTAATAGACTTATATGTTATGTGATAACTTAATTTATCTTGTCAAACCAAATTATTATAGACATTTGTGTAATAAAACACATTCAAATCATTTAAGTATATAAAGCTATGTATAAATAACTAAAATATATTTTTTAAAGCATAAAACAACTAACAAAAAATACTCAAACTTTGATTCGGTTTCAAGAATATTTCAAGTTGGCTTCGAATTGAAAAAATGGACTTCACAAACCCATAGAGCAAGGTTTGGATATTTTATTTTTTAATTTAAATAGAGATGGAACACTCAAATACTTGATTCCCTCAAATCCTATAGTATTCGAGAAATTCAAGATTCAACATCTCAAAAAAGTATTTAGATACAATTATGAAGGATACTTTTTGAAAATTGTATCATTATAAATTGTTATTGTTTTTTGGAAGTTAAGGTGCCCATGGTATCAAAACATTTGTCTCTGGAAAGATAAAAATATCCATACATCTCATAACTCTCTTTGTGTAGCAAGTCTGGTCACAACATGCCAATTTGGTTCAAAAGGTAATCAAAGACACACAAATATACAATTAGAATGAATTTGTCTTTCCTATGAAAAACTAATATAAAAACAAAATACTTACTTTAAAAATATATCAGATTATCATTTGTACTTTTGTAATCTTCCCAATACCTTTTTTGAATTTTCTTCTTGATTGATATCTTATTAAACTGTAAAAGATGTTTTCACTCATTCTTACTAATTTTCGATCAAGCTGCTAAGATATTTATGCTAAATATTAAACTAAGTGAAATAAATAAATAAACCAAATCAGTAATATTGTAAATTTTTTGTTTGTTTTCAATCTATGAAATATTTCTAGCAGCAGATAACCAAAACAATAAAAAGACAACTAATTAAATTAAGCAATATTAGCGAGCATGTCAAACTTCAGTGTCCTGCTGCCTTGAAGTTTATTATAAGTCTCTTAACCTTCTTTACAAACTATACTCTAAAATAATTTGTTATAATCTTTCCATTCGTAATTTACTTGAAGAGAATTATTTTGAGGAGATTTTACTCCCCTCATTCATTTTTTGGAGAAAATGTACATTTTAAATGGCGTGTAAAAAAAATGAAAATATAAATATTAACATGTGTCATAGTTAAGTGTTAATTTTTAGATATTAAATGCTCATCAACTTTTATTTTGCTACTGTTTAGTCGGTAAATTTGTAAACCTCTGCAAGGATAATGTCAATTTGGAAATGTTTTAATGTTGAGATTATTTATTTAACTAGGATTAAATTATAGTGATTATACGCAGTGCTGGTGATAGTCGGTTAGATTGTTTCAGTTGGCATTACATTTCCAATGTAACTCGCTGACTACATTCAAGAGTTGAAAAAAAAAATTGTGGACATCAATTTTGTTACTCTACTTTGAATAAATTACCGCTTTATTTACTCATTAAAATACTGTTTAGTTGCATAAATATGCAGTGTTTGTATTTCTCGCTAGTTAGGATTTATAGAAGCTTATGTTCATTCATATTAAGGTCTCCACGGGTGCGATTTGACGAAACTTGTGTTATCTAATAGATGTGCTCAGACTGGAAGTGAACAGGTGGGCAACATCACAACTAGTGGAGCATTCTACCTCACGGTGGCGGTCAGATGCGGCATGTCAAGTGTGACGGCTGCTCCCGTCACCTGTGTCTAGCTTTTAGAATTCACAATGAGTAGTGTATTTGAAACACCTATTGAAATTGTGAAGCTTCATGGTGGTGTTATATTTGTTTTGGTATGCTCCGACTACAAAAATATAATCTTAATTTTGTGAGTTCACAATTTCTTTAGTTTTTTACTAAAAAAAAGAAAGAATAAAGATATTTTCTTGCATTCTTAATTATCTACTATCAAACATCATCAGACTTGCCTCGTATTTGTCCATTAGTGCTTCCTGACGCAGATAATGTCTTTTCTTGGATTATGTTATATTTCGATGCATTTCTATAAAAGACGTGATGTATTTACAAGCTATGAGCTGTGAGCTGACCACTTATGTGTATGATCGTGATAGCCACTGCACCCACTACCACGCCCGCCACCACATTATATTCAATCGGGTCATTGTTATAAGGATTACATTCTGGAATGAGCTCATTTGGAAAAAATTATCAAAGCTAGTTTAAGAAAGAGTTGAAAAAGTTAAATATGACATTGTATCCATTATTTTAGACAAAAAATAAAATAAAACAACATGCTTTTATAGGTACAGTTAAGCCGGGCCCACACCAAAGAAGAAAAATTATTCAGAGCAAAACATTCTCCCATTACAAAAGCTGGAAAACCTGAACTAATGCAGGGTATTTTTAAAAAAATATATAGAAAACTGGAATATTTATTAATTGGAAACTTGTAACTACATGCTTTGATTACTAAATTTTTGCAAAGTAAGACAAGCCCAACTCTTAAAGTAAGCATGCTGACTTTAACAGATGTCTTACCTGCTTCAGTGGCTGAATGGTCTAAGGCGTCACTCCCATGTTAGACTGGCTTGCTAGAGATGGAGAGATTGATGCTTGATCCTGGCCCGGTCAACTGAGCATGGTTTTTCCTATATGATTCCCCACTCTTCTTCCACACAAGTGCAGGTCGATTGCTTTTAAAATACTTCCTTCTTCATCCCTACCCCATTAGAGTAATTTACATATATGCATATAGCATGAACCAGTGATAAAATATTATCCAGTATTCTCTTTTTCCTCTGAAATATTGAGTAGCATTACTACTGCCAATTGTTTAATATCTGGGTCAAGTCAAATCAAATAAGGGTCCTGTGTTGTGCATACAGCACTCTCTTAACATCACTAATCAATTTTATCAAAAATAATTATCATTCCTTTAAATGACTCTCTAAAGTATTTGTAAAAATAGGAATTCCTTTGGAAAAAACCTAGTGAAGTTTGTATTTAGTAAATAGTGACAACTTTGAAAAAGTTATGTTTAAAGGAACAAAGATTTTTTTTTTGCTGATTTGCTGAAAAACATTTTGCTTAAAGCAAAGACTTAGTTCGAACAAAGAGCATTTTGAATCTTGCTATTTACTTCACACGCTCGCAAGTCATGCTAGAACCGGGGAGGTGAAACTTTTATTCGGTTCACAACTTGTTTTCTTCAATAGCATTAAAGACGATTTCTAAGTGCTGACTTCACAAAGTTTATTGAGACATGTGAAGTACTGCCCAGTGGCACACATGCCATGGATTTGTGATCCCTCTCCTAGTCTCGTGAGATGATAAAGTAGCTTCCGTCCTGTCAAGGCACTGGATGCTATTTGTTGGCATGTGAAACCATGGAAGATGTTTTTGGATGTAACCCTTCAGTAAAAAATATAGATTCAAAAAAATACCCTGAATAACTTTATTAGTGAATTAAGAAATGATTTAAAGAACTGTGGTGATTTTATTAGATCAAGTTTTGGTTTGTTTTATTATGTAGAATTACGTGGTTTGATGCACATAATATGATGTTTGATAATCAAATAAGGGTCCTGTGTTGTGAGTACAGCAGACTCTTTAACATCCCCAAATGTGCTTAAGTGTGTTTACTGCGTTTTTTCGTTTTGAAAGACGAAATCCATACTTAAGGCTGGTTGATAAAAAACATTTTGAAGCAAAAATGTTTGTGACTCAGCCTGTTTTTTACCATGTATTCTTAAGGGATCGACAACATATTGGTTAATAAAAAAGTAAAAATTATTTTAGAAAAATTAATTTGGAGGAAGGTAAAAAGCGGTAGTGGCTGCTTCTGAAGAAAATCGATCGTTATTGGCCAATCCCCTGACCTAGGTTTCATTCTATTGGAACTCATTAAGGGGGAGTGTGAAACGCGCAACGCGAAAAGAGCTTTTCCTTATAGGGAGATACTATAATTAATGTATTTAGTTATTCTTGACGCTGACACCAAAATGCAGTTCTTTGTTTTATGTGAAAAAATTAGTTCCTACGTATGTGTAAATCAATATAGTGTGTGTGTCTCACTGGTCTCCATTGTTCAGATTACAGTCTCAAGTCCTTTTCCATGAATTGCTAATTACTTTTTTTTAAGATGGATTTGAATATTAAAAAGCTCACTGTACTGATTACATCTAAACCAGCTGTGTATAATTATACCTTGAAGGAACACCACAATCAAGATGTGATAGATGGGTTTCGGGATGAATAATTGAAGGCAACAAAGAAAGGCACAACAGGAACTGTTAGTAAATTGTTCTGCTTTGAAGTAAACACAAATCTGCACTAGAAGCAGGAAGGGGGATTGTATAAAGAAAGTGCTTTCTCAACTCTTAGTTTAGTCAGTTTGGAACAAAAATATTTGGTTTATAAACAATTTATTTTTCCATAATGTTTTTCAATTAACGTGTGTGACCAACATATCGTGCTGTGAAGCATTTTTATTGAATGGTTATGTGGGAACTCTTATCTAATGCATTAAAAAATACTCTTGATCAGATTTAAGAAAAAACCTTTGGTTGGTTTCTCTTCTTTGGTGTGTGCCCAACTTAAATGATAAAATCAATAAAGAATAGTTGTAACCTTCATTTCAAGAACCATTAAAATATGTTCATTCCTTAATGTAAAAGTACAACTTAAGCAAACGCCAAAATGAGACCGCCTGAACCCCCTCCACTCCTACCGGCTACGTCACTGGTAGTATACAAAAACTGAGCTAGAAATATGTTATTTTGTATTTACCGGTGAAATTTAGTCACCACATTATATTAAATACACCATTTAGTGGCAATCAGATCAATGTTTATAAAGTTGTATATATTAGTTATATGTTGCGTCCAAAAATAAAAAAGGCTTGGTTATTAATTTGCTTAGTATACATACAGGCTTATCTTAAAAGTTGCAATGTAATTTTTTAATGATGATTTAAGTATTGATACAGTATAATATTACATATGTTGGTAAAAGTTTCACTTTAATTCATAATGCATTCGAAAAATGTGAATTGTTTTGTCAATTATTTATACTGTTTATACCTTTTTAATTTTTAAGCTGAACAAAAAAATGAAGGATATTAGTTGTTTTTTGTTAAGGATACTTCATTTTTACAGAAAGTAACAATTTTTCAGTCAGGAACAGTTTCATTTCCTTCTTAGCTAGTTTATGTATTATTTACAATTGACTAGCATTTTACAAAAAAATGTATGTGCATCTGTTGATATTGTTGAATTAAAAAAAAAATTGGATTGACAGCAGGGGGGAAGGCGGGTGGATACAGGGCCATGGGGCTAAAGGATTCGCAGCCATTCTCTTTCCCCAAACCCCAATTACCCAAAAATAAACAGATTCTAGAAGAATCAAATACTTTTAAACATTTTCATGCAGTAAGATCAACCTCGGTGATCTTGGGGAACATTTTTTGCCTCAAGACCCAATGTTTGCAGGTTCAAACCCAGCCTAGGTTGATGAATTTTCCTTGAGTGCTAAAATTCTGTAGCACAACTTCCTTCAGAGAGGGAGTAAAACCGTCGGGTCCCATGTTGATTGTGCTGTGTAAGAGAGGTATGTTAAAATACCTTTCCACCAAACTTGGTAGACTCTTTCTCATTTGCTCATAGAATTACAGTGTGGAAGGCAATAGGAAACCATCACACTTTTTTTAACTTCACATGTGCTTTCTCCCAGATGGCGCGGGAAGCACTAATCAGTCACAGGGCTGAGAAGTACATCACCTTCATGCAGTAGGTTCCTGGACCCCTTGTTAACTTCTTGAGGGGCGGGGGGCAAACCCCCCTATTATAATTCCTTATTACCACATCTAAATATTGTGTTTGGATATACCCTTGATAACAAATATTTAATTCAGGATGGAAATTATTTTAGAACTTGAAATAAAGAAAACCATTTAAATTGAATCAAATATTCCTAGAAACATCTAATCACACACTGGGTTTAAAAAAGTAATTATATTGGTTAGTACTTATTAATCATCAATCATATTGTTTTGATCAATTGGCTGATTGGGGCAGTTACTTTTTCGACAAAACTTTAAATTGGAACAAAATGTTTGAGCACTTAAGAACATTCTATTTTTGACTGTATAGTTTTAAAGTGTTTTTTGGGTCAATTTTACAAATACATTGGATTCTGGTTAATTGGGGCACTGGTTAATTATATTTGGAACAAAATTTGAATAACAGAAAAAAAACAAGTATTTATCCTGAGTTTTTTCCTCTTATTTGGGCCAACTTGCCGCTTAATTGGGGAAGTGAAGGTAGTGATTTAACAATAATCTGTTTGTAGTTGGCACTGACACTTGAAACACAAATATCATGCAACAAGTTACATATACTTAACACGCTTCAGGTGCGGCACTATACTAAATCCAGGACGGCACCTACCAAGACCAGAATAGAACGAGCCAGTTTCATATGCAAATTTGACCCATCTTCTTCAAGTTTAGGAAAGTTTCATCATGCATTTAGTATAGCAACGCACTTGAGGCGTACTAAGCCTGACTATTAAACTGGACCCATGCGGCTGTCGTGCTATAGGTGGTTGTGTGTTCTATGCCGGGGTAATCAAATTGATTGTCACTTTCATTGCCAAGGTTAACTATTAGGAAACGATTACTGAACAAATTTTGGCAAAACGCTCAGACACCAGATGACCAATAAATGATGACAATGATATCCCTAAGTGAGTGACTAACCAGAATGCCAGGAAATATATCCCTGAATTGAGATGCTATTCCATCCTGGAAGGCAATGAAGGCAGTCCTTTATCAGTATTAGAAACCTGTGCCGACAGTGTTAAGGTGCAGTCCATTTAGAACACAAGGTATATTTTGACTCTTTCTTCGTTTTACATGATGCACATTATGTTTATTTGCTTTTAGCTTTAGCTCTTTTAAAATAAATGTTTGTAGAAATATCAATTACATAGAATGTGCTTTCTTTAAATGCCACATTCCTTTAATTTTAGTCATACTTTTTTGCTCTATTAAAATGCGTTTCTCAGCTCATTGATTATAATTTCACTTGATTGGGCCAAAGTGATCTAGTCTCGAAGTGTCACACTTAGCAGGAATCCACTGTACTGTGATATGTAATCAATTTATTTTGTATTTAAAACATATGGAATAACATAATTGACCCAGTGTTACAATGCGTATGTACTTCTCTGTACTCCTATTCTGTGGTGAACAGTTTATATCCGTGAATATATTTTTTTAACTTGCACATAAAATGATTGTAAACCCTATTTTTAAAAACTTTAAAACTATGTTTTGTGTTTAATGTTCTTTTGAGCTTATATAAAATAGTATTTTAGAAAAGTAAAGTTGGAAACATCCATAATTCCACTTTGGAATAAATTCCTTGATTCATTTTGTAGTAATTGTGAGTAAAGAATCAAACCAATCCCGCGTGTTGTAAAATAAATATGAAAGTTATTTTGTGTTAGATGAGATAAATTATGGAGTTGTTCTGTATATTTGTTTGTGATACATTAGTAAATAGTGTACAAGGAATCTTTAAATGGCATTTTACTGACACATGTTGTAAAGATCAGTTTTATGATGTCATTGTTAAAACCAGTGGTTCTCAAACTCGGTTTTGCGAAGGGGTATCAGGGGCTCCATGATAAGATTGTGTGTAATGGCGGTAAAACATAATTAATGCCTCTATGAAATTTTAGCATACAAATTTTAACATTCACCTCATTAGCAGCATATCCAATTTAACAATTAAAATAAAATTACTTTTTAACATTATGAAGTTATATTATTTTTCCAATGCTAAGTTCTGTAAGAGATAAATTAATTTTGTTTTAAACTTAATTTATAAAATAAGCTACTCAAATATATACTTTTAAGTGAGTTAAAGCTCAAAAACTTGTAGTATAGTTGTAAAGGGAAAGGGGATGAGATATTAACACACAAGGATTCCTCAGTAGGGTTCCATTCGACAAAATAGTTAGAGAACCACTGGTTTAAACTTTCATTACTACTTGGGAAGGTCTAATGAAAATTGATATATGGACCATGCATCACATCAAATTTGCATTAAGTAGTGAGAAGCAGGTATAGTTAGTATTGAGTTTAAGAAATGCTGGAATGTCTATTAAATAAAATAGTATAATCTTAATCCTAGGAAAATACAGAACTTTAACGAAATAATCCTGCTAGACGGTGTTGATAAAATTGATTTGCAATTGATTAAATTTTCTCTCTTCAATATGATTTCAATGTAAAAATGCTCTTGGTACCAAAGAAACATGATTACCATGATTACTTTAATATGGAATAATTTATAAATATGTTGTGACATTTTGGATGCCAGTTGAACTTCATAGACGTGGTATAGTATTGAAAGTTGTGTTTCTTTCTAATGACTTGTAATGAATAAGGAACCCACCTAAACGAGGTAAAAGTGATATATTTATTGAAAGAAGAATAAATTGTGTTATGTTTGAACATTGTATTGTTTAAAACGTGTTTTGAGCTGTGGCAGAAGAAAAGAAATTTCACTGTAAATTAAATCTAAAAAAAAAAATGTGTTTTGTTTTTCTATAAATTAATAAGACCCTCCTCACTTGAAAAAATAATTTCCAAACCAATTATATTGATAATAAAATCGCTTTAAATAACTAATTTTTTCCCAATGTATTGTATGTAGCTAAACAATGTGACACCTTTTGATGTCCAGCTACAAAAATAAGTTTTCAATTTGGGACGCTTTTGTATATATTTTAAACATGCTCATTATCATTGATATGAGTGTGTGTGATAATCAATTGTATACTTTAATACAAAATTATAAATAGGTTGAATCATAATCTTCATTTTATCTACAATTCTCAACTCTGAAATCCTAGAAACAAATTAAAAGTATTGAGGTTAACTTTACAACAATGGTATGATTTTTTCCTTAAATCCCGATTTTTTTTCATACTAAGCCTAAGTGGTAAATTAACTATCTTGTGTCTGGTTGTTAGGTTTATCATCTTATGATTTGAAATAAACAATTAGTATGCATCATATTAGCTCTAAAACACATAATCCATATTCAAAATTTAAAAACAATATGTATTTATTATAGAATTTTAAAATCTTGAATATGTATAAGGATTCGAACCTTCCTCGGCAGCGTAGTTAGCTAACACGCAAGTTTTGTGTTGGGCTAGACTGCCAAGGATAGGGGATCGAGGTTCAAATCTTGCTCGAGTGAAATGGGGGATTTCCTAAATAGTTTTTCACTTTTTCTCCATGCAAATGCGGGTTCACATCCTCTTTATTCAACCTTCCCAATAGCTTAATTAGTACTTAAGTGTATAACCCAAACAGGTAGTAAGACGTGATAAATATAAGGATTTGATGTATTAAAAGTAGGGGAGGGGCGGGGAGTGAGAACTTGAAAGTTTGAGTTGAGTTTAGATCTTGCTAAGACTCGACTCAAAGATTCTTTACAAAACTCAAATACTTTGAGTAAAACTCAGAATTTTCAAATTTTGTTTTAATTTGATTCAATTTAAATATACTATTTCATATCAAATACAATCCCTCAAAATTTACTTTGGTCTGATTTAAAAAAAAATGTACTTGAAAAGCTACTCGTGTAATAAATATATTTCAAAATTGGAATTATGATCATCACTTTTTTGAAAAAATCTGTATTCCTTACAAAATCTATGTTTGTCCTTATGATCTATGGATCTTATGGATATATTACAAAAACTACACTTGAAATATTTTTACATATTACACTTAACTCGAAGTGAAAAATGTTTACTTGCACAGCCTTAATTAAAGAGAACATCGCTAAAAATAATTATAAAAACACTTTTAAAAATATTTATTAATATTATTTAGAACCGCATCTTACTACTCGTTCGGGTTAAACGTTTAAGTACTAATTACGCTAATGGGTGTATAAATAAATCATATCTCAATTTTTATAGTTAGTCAGTATTAATTCTTCTTCAAATTAAAATCAGAACTGATTTTTGTTCCAAAAATAAGTATTTTCGGTTAATTGTTTTGATTAAGTCAAAAAAGACATTGTCTTTGTAAATAAACAAATACATGCAATATGCAACAAACTTGACAATCACTTCTAATTCTCTAAATAACACCTTCTTTGCATTTTCAATAACTATTAGTTCCTCGAATGACCAATTTTGTAATCAGATTTAACTTTTACATAATTTGTTGAGGAAGAAAACACTTAATATTAATTTGTGTGGTTAACCAGAAAAAAAATTGGTAATTTAGAACCAAAGTTTTCAAATCAAGGCTGGTAGAATTTTGGAGTCAACTTATAACCTATTAAAATATTGATTATCTGTATCTTTTTCCCCCAGAGGCTGATAAATTGTGGCTGACCAAATACGTAATTTTTATGACGGTCACAAATGATAAAGTTTGTCAGCAGTTTTAACCATGAATCCACCTTCATTACCATTCTCAACGGCCCAAATATTCAAAGTTAAGTAAGTTTGTCAACTTTGATAGACATATAAAAACCATTATCTTTTGCAGAACACAACATTTAAAATCAGATGATAATCTATAATATAATGAAAAGCCTCTTGATCTAGTGGACAGCGATTCTGGCTGCTAATCTAGAGGTTCCAGGTTTGATTCTTGGTGGTACCATAGGTATTTTTCCTGAAAAGGGAATTGTTCCTATGGTCACCATGGTTGGTTAGCTTAGGTTAGGTTTAAGACTTCTACTGGCACCACATATTTATTATCATCTCATCGGGGTAATGTAACGTTGCCTACATAGTGCCTCAACCTCAGAAGTTGGTTACATATCAAATGACACCAGAAATGTTAAGCCAACAAACCCTGGTGGAATTAGAGGAAAAATTGTAATATATCATGTAATTTAAATGTAAACATCAAATTTACAACAAAATGATTTGTGAATTTATTGTTTATTAGTAGACAAGAGATATATACTGGGTTATTCAGATCTCAAGGTAAAAAAAATATACAGGCGGTGGGGGGTGACAAGACAATAATTTCAAGTAATTAGCTTGGGGTTGGCAGCACTACAAAATGTTAAAGTTGGTGCTGTATAGACCTGGGGGCGGGGGGCGGGG
>CABFVX010003824.1:30347-54364 GCA_902151425.1 Timema shepardi | reverse complement strand
GGGGGGGCGGTAATCAATTCACACATAACACATGGAGTGTGGTGTAAATCATGATTAGTAACATGAAGGAAGTAGTGAGGATGCCTATGCTGGTTTGCGTGGCATGCTCCATGTCTTGCCTACCTCCTTAGGTACATACAGCACCAACTTTGGCAGCTTGTAATGCGACCATTTGGTGTCGCCAACCCAAAGTTCATTACGTTAAATATTTATCTTTTCACCCCATACACCATACAACCTGTATAATTTTTTACCAGGAAATCTGAATAGCCCAGTTTATGTAAACAAAATGTTTATACAAATATATATTGTCCAACAACTTAGCTCCCTCGGTAGTGTATCTGTCTACTGAGCTAATGATCCGGAGTTCGATTCTTGGCATGACAAGAAAATGTATCATTGGTAAAATGGGGGTTTACCTTTTCAAATTAATGAAGTTATGGCCCGGGTTTAAATTTTGTGTTTGTTATAGAGTTAAGTTGGTTTATAAGTTGTGTGGTGATATAATCAGTCAGTTTAGAAAGTGAACCTCAAATAAATGAAAAAAAAAGCTACACAATATAAGCATAACAATTCATTTTAACATAATTTTAATGTATTGTTTTGTCAATAAAACATATTGAGGCAATACATTTTGGCTTATAATTTTTTTCTTCCCAATATAAAATGTTCATATAATTAAGAAAACATTGTTCCAGTAACAATATATTATTTAAACAAAGAAGAAAGTGGTGTCAAACAGCAGTATCCAATAAATATTGAAAGGAGAATATTAGGGCAAAGCCTACTCACTTACAAGAAAAATGTAGACTTCAAAATTTACAATTAAACACAACAAAACATATTAGAGTACTTTTTCGGGCTAATCAGCTCCCTGTTTCAGCAGAAGAGTGTGTTGTGTTCCCAACTTATTTACTCTCCTCTACGTTAACGACCTGTTCCGGTGGCACAAGGTGCTTTGGAAGTGCCTGTACTGCGACCTTTGTAACTTTCATTGCCACGCCCTCAGGTAGGTTCCTTTGTATATATTCAAGAAACGTATCAGCTGTTGAACCTGTCAAATTATGGAACTGCAAGAAGTGGAACTGCGTTCGAATTTCATACTGGACACGGTGTTTCTTGTAGATGAATACAGACTTGAGCAAGGTAAAGCGGTTTTTGTTTGGTTTGCGCAAGGACCAGCTAAGGGACATATAGAATCAGATTATCTTTTTTGTAACACTCGTGTGTGAATATTACTAAGTGAAGTAAACAATCTGTCTAGTTCATACTTAAGAAAAATAATTAAGATGTTTTATATGTTTTTTTAAATATATAAAAAAGAAATAGT
The DNA here is from genome assembly GCA_902151425.1 of Timema shepardi. Lineage (NCBI taxonomy): Eukaryota > Metazoa > Arthropoda > Insecta > Phasmatodea > Timematidae > Timema > Timema shepardi. Next base: position 53,034 of record CABFVX010003824.1, on the reverse strand, counting down.
AAAAATTTAACTGTAACAAAACCTGCCTCAGAAGGCGCATTAAGGGCTGTTTAATATGCCTTTTTTCTTGTTACACGTACCTTATAATGTAGGTCAGGTCTACCCGGCATTTTGATTAGGTAAATTGAGTCTTTTCACATGAACAATTTCTACTGCACAATTTGCCGACATATAAATGTTAAATATATATTTTGATTTAACTATTATGTATTTGAGTGTGATTTAATATAGATTTATGTTTTTATTATGCTAAGGTTGACTCTTTATTTAAATCTTAAATCAAGTCAGATTGGGTCATGTTTTAACAATGACTAATAATAATATAGAGTTTTAAATATACATTTTAAATTGGACTATCTAGTCATATGGTCCAATTTCCATAGGATCAAAAAAAGAAAAGTTATTAAATTTACTTTCATGTAGTCATTCGTCAGGTCTTACAATATGAAGCCATGCGCAGCTGAACCTATTGATAAATATTATCAATACTTATGGAATAATATTATTATTGTCGTAAAATGTTATCAATGTTGGCCACAAAGTTTGTATTTTCAAAAAACTTACTTCCTATGAAAATTGGACTGTACAGACACCATAAAAAGTAAATAACAAACCAGTTGCCAACAGTGATTCCGAGCTCCCTGGCCGCAGTTTTAGTGAACCACTCGTAGCTCTTGAGCACCGCTGTGTCATGCCCTTTCACCTCCAACTCCACAAGTTTATACAGCTGATCCAACTTGAGAAAGATAAACAAATATAAATAAACTCTTCCCTTTCTCATTTATATTTAAAAATAAAACATATCTTAGGTCTTATCTTGAGCAGACCAAGGTTTTTAAAAATCTTCGCAGTCATGCCCCACTTGGAAATTCAGAGTTCAATTGTTAAGAATCCTTAACATAAAATATTTCTTCAAATACACTTTTGTGATAAAATTAACAAATATACCTTTTTTTTTTTGCAGTGAGCTCTATAGTTTTTGACATGGATTTTGTAGCAGTTCTGCAATATTAAATTTAAAACCAACAAGTTTTTAGATACATACCCCAAAAATATTATGGTTGTTCATGTGAGAACATTTAATATTATTCATGAAAAATATTAAACTTCAAATAATATAACATTTAAAATATTTATAAAAATATGTATTTATTGGTGGGAAGAAATAATTTGTTTTTAATTAAAGAGATGGTTCAGACTAGCTTAATATTTTTATGAGGGAAAGAGAGGGTCCATTTTAAACTTCCAGTCAGTTTCTGCGCTTAATTTTAATGTATGCAAGCAGCATAATAGTTTTTATTACTTCATTTGCCAAAGCAAAATACAGTATTCCTTTTTTTAAGTTAAATAGAATAAGTCAAAGGAGCTAAACATAATTATTTTCAAAAGATACACCCATGTTGTGCACTTCACCTGAAACACCCTTGTACCTCACCAATGGGGTGCGTTTTGCGGTTTGAGAAACCCTGTACTAGACTAAAAACTACTGAGCCTACATGGCGATACAGGAGACAGCTTGTTGTTGGCAATGAGAAGCAAATATCTCCTAATGTGCGCTTACTTCTTTGGTTGGTTCATCATCAGCGAGTAGTGCAGCATTACTGGTGTTCGCCAAAAAGCGAGAATGTGGGAAAAGTGGTACACAAGTATGAGCCAATAATTTACTCTGCACTGAGGTTGATGTCAGTAACAAGCTACATCTTGGCACTGTTTTAACCAAATTCTGAAAAGAAGAAAGAAGGCCTAGATATAAAATTTAAAAAACTGAGAATCTCATCTTAATAGTATAACAATGATTAATCAAGTTTCCACAAATTTGTCATAGGGCCTACCAATAAGGTATATATCTATAGCTTCCAACTAAGGATAAAACATTTCATCCTCCATATTGCTTTTATAATCACTTGACACCAAAAAAAAACTCTCCTGCTTTAACTCATCATAAGCTAAGAGATATATATATATATTTTAAGAAATGTGGGCGGAAATTAAGAAGCACTATTGTGAAAGTGATAGGCAGAGTAAGAATTATTTTAAAACTTAAGTCCACCCCCTTTCAAGAATAGTATTCCTTTACATAATCACATATTTACTATTACTGTTCTTTTCTCTGAGTTTCATACTTTAGCAAATATTATTCCCTCCATCATCCAGTTTATTAACACACAGTTCTTCCTGTTATCTTTACTTTTTTCTCTGACAATATTTTATGTACTATTGATGTAACAAGCACTGATCATTTTATGGCAAATAAATCAAGAAAAAGCTTTTAAATACCCATGTCTGTAGCCGCATAGTTTAAGACATCATTCTCCCACTATAGTAGACTGCCAATGATGGGGAGATAGGGATTTTAGGTGTAAGCTTTCGTAACACTGCAAAATCTTTTCAAAACAACTAAATCCTATTTCAAGTTTTATATTCTTTTAAAGGGGTATACGGGTATGTAATGTTACTGTTTAAATTTTCATGCACTTATGGCCGAATGAATGGTATAATTTCTAAATATGAAAGTGAAAGCCACATACCACATGATTTGACGTATGAATATATGAAGGCTATGTTAATGTGTTTTAAATTTCAGATGTGTAATTCCCATTTAGTACATCCTCTAATAGAAAAGGTTGGAAAGAAGTGAATATAAGTACGTAATTACAAAAAAATACAAAACATAAATGGATCCCCTAATTTTTTATGAATTTGAATAATAAGAAAATATAATTTTAACATGATTAGTGAACCGTACCAATATTCTGTTCATTTTAAATATTTTAGTAACTTGTAGTCTGCTTTTTGCTAGTTTAATGTTTACATTTCAAGACTGATAAAATAGTAATGCACTTGTTTAAAATGTAACGAGAAACAGTCAGTTTAAGTTTTCAAAATGTCCCCAGTAAAATTAAATTATATTTTTGGGTTTAATATATTTTAGAAAGAGCATACCAATAATGCATAGGTCTAATGACATTAAACTTCTGTGAAATAACTGAAATAGGAAACTTTTAATAAAATATTTATATTTTTTCATTCATTTTAAGGACAATTTTTTATTTGTGAGGGTATTCGTAGGCGATGTGGAAATAAAAATTGAAAACAAAAATAAGTACTAAGAAAATATATTGATTAAGTAATATTATAAAGTAAATTAATGAAATAAAATAACACTTTTAACTTAGTTTAACAACATTTATTTGTTCCATTTTCAGGTTGCAAATACAAGTGAAAGTTGTTTTTGACTCAAGTAAGCTGTGGAAAGTCTCCTAAGTGTAATCCTTTTCGCGATATTTATCATAATTATTAAAATGGTATAATCCTAGTGGTATTAATGTCCTGCATTAAACTATTTCGTCTTACGTGTTTTAAGCTAAATCTGGTTGACTGTATTTAACTATCCAAGTAAAGGGTGAACTTTGTAAAATGCAAACATGGCGACCTGGTTCTAGTGTAACCCTATGTTTATAGGTGTTGTGTTTGGGGTCGATCACAAAAATAAACACAGAAATTTGTTGCAAGATGTCATTTCTTGACTCAGGTAAAGGTATATTTATATTAAAATAATGATAAGTAGTGGTTACAGTTCTTATGATTTTTAGTATTAGCGATAAAATTAGGTGATCTAATATTAATAAACAATTTGTGACCTTTGGAAAATTGATTATGCCTACTATTGAAGTTACATTTATTAACTAATAAAGGCAACGTAATTATATGGTATCCAATATCGATTAAGTTTTTCGTGGCTCCGTTTATCATGATTGCCTATACCTAGGGTAAGATCGTTTTAACACCCTTTATTATGTTGGGATGATGAACTTAGGCCTAATGCCCATTTAACAGAAAGATACATAATTTGACAAAGTTTCACTTCATGTAATAACTCTAGCAAAACACTGCTCATAAATTTGTTAAATTTGAAAACAAATTGTTTACTAAAATGAAACTCTTGCGGTTAAGGCTTTGAGTAAGTTACTTGCAATATAAGCTTAGTGGCGCTACAAAATAAAGTTAAATAAAACTTATAAAAGGTCACGATGTCTTGGTTCCCACAAGACTTGGCTATAAAACCACTCACTTCACCGACCAAACAATCTAGGTTGTCATTCTTGTATTGGACTTGCCTATTGATGAAGGGGAGATTGGGATTTGAATCCTAGTCAGGTTTACTGCTGGTTTTCCATAAATGGTTTCCCACTTCCATGCAAATTCAGTTATGTTACCTTTAAAATGCTTCCGTCCTCATCCCTACCCCATTAAAGTAATCATTTATGTGCAAACAACCTGAACAGGTAGTCAGACGTGCTGATAAATAAAATAAACATTACAAATCACAGAGAAAGATATAAGCAAAAGTCAGTACAATATGTCACCTCTAGATGGCAGCATCATGTAGTGTTCTTGTATCCTCTCCTAAGCCACATCATGGAACTCTGAAAATGGTTTTGATGTTGAATAAAACTTGTGCTAAAGTCTAAGAATTTATTAATAGGTGTATGTGTACAAAAGCTACATAAACCTATGTTTTATATGAGCCTACTATGTTTTACTTGGCATTTCCCTTCCTTTTTTCTCTGGGCTGGAAATTAAGTTTAGGCCCCCCTCTAACATTTTTCACTACCATTGCTCCTGACAGTTCTAATTCAACAATCACTGTATTAAGAATGGTTTTAATCCGGGCAAAATTTGTCATCTTTGACAATTGTCCCAACCTTTCCATGAATAAGTAGCTTATGTTTTCGAAAATCGTGTTTAGGGCCTGCTTATATTAACCAATCCTTAGTGAAGATAAATTTAAACACAATTGAAATAGTATAAGGGGGGTGACCTGGTGGTCTAGGGGTAAGGGGTCAGACTTCTGTGCTGGGGGTCCGAGGCTCAATCCTCGGTCCTGGCACAGATTTATCTGATTGCCAAACCCTTCCTTCACCTTTGATAAGACATGTATTAATCACCAACTTGTGAATGTGAGGAATGTCAGGCCTCCACTGTGGTTAGGATCTCACGTTAAACTGTAGGTCCTCCATTTCATCTCACAATCACCCTACCCTTACACATTAGCCTAAATGCATATAACCTGAACTGGTAGTAAGACGTGGTGCTAATAATAATAATAGTATAAGGGGCTTGCCTTACATAGTGTTTGAAGTGTTTTTTGTAGACTAAAGCCTCGTCTACAGACTCTAAATCCATAAGGTGCATAGAACTCCATAAGATTGAACTGTCTTATCTCCTTATCCTTGATTCCTTAAGCCTAGTCCTTTTCACTCCTTAGAAGTTTACTTAACTGTCTAAGGACAAGTCGAAAGAGACTGCAGAGGACTAGGTACCAATCACAACAAATTAAGTTTGTGCACGCAGTGAAATGAAAGTATAATGGTATTTTCATAGCAATTACACTAACTAGCACATGTTTTAAATATATTATTGGGTGACCTGGTGGTTTAGGGGTAAGGTGTCAGACTTCTATGCAGGCGGCCGGGGTTCAATCCTCGTTCCCGGCAAAGATTTATCTGATTACCAAACCCTTCCTTCACCTCTGACAAGACATCTTGTGAATGTGAGGAATGCCAGGCCTCCATCGTGGTTCGGATTCCACGTTAAACTGTAGGTCCTCCATTTCATCTCACAATGATCCTACCATTTCACATTAGCGTAAGTGCGTATAACCCGAACGGGTAGTAAGACGCGGTGCTAATAATAATAATAATAATAATAAATATATTATTTGGGACTGCACTTAACTTTACTTTCAAATGAGTATGCCTATAGTAGGTTATCTTGGACGTCTTATCAAAATATGTTTTGTAGTCACTTTTGTTAATAATTGTTCAGTTTGAATATTGTCTGCTTACACCTAGTTCCATAAAGTTTTCCTTCAAACAGTTTAATTGGACACTGTTTCCAACTCATTTCATCGGTTGGCACAGTCATGTGATTACGAATACATAGGCTACTGTGTAGACGCACTTTCCATTTCTAAGGACCATTAAGGACTATAAGGATGCAAAGCTTAAAGACTATAGACAACGCTTTACTGTTAAAGTCACCTAAAGTATAATACAAAATAAAATACCTAGTCATGACAGTTTCTCATAATGGAGCTACATGGAAAGCTAATGTTAAAAAATAATGTTCAGATTGCAGCATAGATTATTTTTATATTGTTAAATTTTTATAGAAAAGTTCATATCTGATAGCAAGAAAAGTTACAAGATCTCAATTATCACATAAAGTATTCATGTGTCAAGTGATTTGATCTGCAGCTATCATTTTTAATAAATATAATCAATAGGTAACCCTACTTATATATAATATCCAACATACAATTTTATCAATGTCGGCTATAAACAATGTGTTTGTATTTTCTAAAGTACTCGTCCTATGTAAATTGTACTGTAATTATAGGTCCATGTCTACCAAAGATTTTCTCCCTTCCTACTCGTATCATAAACTTAAAACAATGTATGATATCGGTCTCATTTTTACAGTCACCAAAAATACATATTTTTTCTTGGACCTAAAGTAAAATATTCAATTCAAAGTTGTTAAAAACAACTCTTTGGGGACTACATTATAAGGAGTCAACTATTTTGAAATGATAAAAGGTACAAAAGTTGACTACATTTTAAAGAATGTGGCTAATTAAAGAAGTGAAGAGGATGAATATGGAGTGAACGGTGATGGAAACAAGGCAGTCTGGTCAAATACTAAGAGCTTTGGACTCCAGGGGAGTGGAGGTTATTAGGGGGGATGAAAGAGAGAGAGAGACAAAGAGAGAAATAGAAAATGTTTACAGGGTTCATTCTCAACATAGAGGAAGTGGGATGAAAAGACAAGTAAAGAAAGGGGAGATCACCATGCTTAGAATATGGTGAGAAAAGATAAGCTTATAAGCTAGAACAGGTTAAAGAAGGTTCTTAAATACTGGCTAAACAACTTATAATAATGTTGATGTTTAGCAGCTGTTAGGACTGTTTTCGAAATATGTGATCAATGTAATAAACAGAAAAATTACATTTACCAAGTAAATTTCTAAAAAGGTTAAGGTGGGAATTTAAAAAAAAATGTTGTCTGGAATACCTGGAAAAGTCAAGAAATCTTATATTAAAAGTTTTATAGCCACCGTAAGTTATTGTCAACATTACAAGTCATGCACAAGATAAATGTAAACAAACTCTTCTTATTTATCCTCCCATAAAGATAATAACATAACTTAGAGAGTTTTTACAACATTGCACCTCAAACATTGTAAACAGTCTTAACTTTATTTTTAGGAGGATTCTGGTTGGAAGGATTGTATCTTACAGTTAAAAACCATTTTAATATACTCTCGATTGTTTGAGTTTTAATATTTCGAAGAACTATCAATGTTAACCATAAAAAAGAAAATAGTATTTTCTTAAAGGTTCTTCCTTCCAGATCCCTGCCATACAGTCACACCAAAATTAATTAGTGCTTATCTAACTTTTCTTTCTGTTCATCAAGGAACTAACACCACTGTCAAACCATAATGTCCGCTTCACTTGATATTTAAAAATTTTAATGCTCTACCTCAAGCCTATCTTTTAAAAATCAACATTATTAGCACAAACAAATAGGTACCGTTAATTCTAAACACAAATTAACTTAGTAAACAATTCCCACATTAAAAAAAAATCTTGGTCACTTAAATTATGGACCACAATCCCTTTACTTGAAAGGGACAAAGATAAAATATAGTCTACTAGACAAATATTTTCGATTATAAACAATTGTCCAGGGCTTTATTGAAGAATGGGATGGGTGGCCTCAGCACACCTTACCCCTGAAAATATTATTTATACATCTAAAATATATTTTGTATGCCTCCTCAATATCCAGGCTAGTAGCTTATTGAAATCTTGTATGTTTCTTAACGCCTACAACTACAATTAAACTTTTAAAAAATGCAACAGTTTCAAGGAAGATTTAAGGTTGAAAAATATAGTCACCTGTTGGCGAATCTACAAGCCAAATATTGTACCCTCGTCCACTTTATTTACCTATGCTCTTCCACAAAAAAATGTCTTAAGGGTGTCGATACCCGTGAAATAATTGTCCCACATCTAATTCACTTTAAGTCAATAAACTATAGTATCTTTGATCTTTACTAACCATCCCCCATTATTTTTTTTTAATACTGATGGACCTCCTGCTCGACGTTATTGAACTTTCATGCCTAATGGCCTTTAAAGAGAGAGTTCTATATTGCTGCCTCCCATGAATTCTTGGACCCTATTCGCTTTGCCTAGTTTAATTGACAGCTATTGGCAGTGTATGGGTAGAAAACTTATAAATATTCTTTGCGTTAACACTTGTCCCAGTGTATTTCGCTAGCGGCTTGTGAGATTAATAACACACTACATATATTAGTGGAATTCCTCTTTTTAAAAATTACAATATTAATTTTCTACACTCACTTTTGAAAGTATTTGACTATATTATTAGTATTAATTTAGGTATTTATATTATTATTTGAGTAACAAACCAGTTTTTCATACTTAGAGAAGAGTTTGACAGTTTGGCTCACTTTGCTGACCACGTGACACCCTCTAACCACATATATTGACACAGTATTCAACAAAAGATAACAGCCACTCGGTCAGTATAAACCTATTGCAGGCTCACGATGTGGAATTATTTCATGGAGAGTTAGTTTCTTGGAACTCGCAGTGATAAAAGTAATATATGTGGAACAAATAAAATGAAAATTTTCCTGTACACAAATTTGCATCATGAACAGTTATAGGTTTCACGATTGATGAATGTAAACAAAAGAAAAACTATAAAATATTACATATTCTTCATTCAACTTAAGAATAATTTTTCATTTCATCTGCGCCATAGCTAGAAGGGCATGGTCACAATGCTCCATCTTGTTCTAGAGCCAAAGGAGAGAAGGGGGGACAGGGATTATGAGAAGTGTGCAATGATCCACTTCTTTCAGCATGTTCAGGGACATATAAATCTGCAAATTTCATTGTTTACAAAGTTATCAAATGCACTTTGCAAATGTAATTCATTATTCCCATGTACACACCTTCAATTTAACATCTGGCAAAAAAATATTTAAACCCTCCTCCATTTCTTACTTTTTTTTTAATGAGTACACTTCCTGTCAACACAATAAATGAAGAACGGCAATTAATAAGTTGTTATCCATGCCTATTGAATCCTCCGTAACAAAAAGGGGAAGATTCTAGACTCAGATCTTGCAACTCACACCAGTTGCGGAAGTTGATTATGTGAACGGTTAACCTCAAAGAAAACATAAAAAAGGGATTTCCTCTCAGTGTTAAAAATAAATCATATGTTACCCAACCTAAGGAATATGGTACATCAACTAACTGAATAAAGCGTGAAGTGACTTAAAGTTCATTTTATTAAATAAGACATTGTTTGAATATGAAAATTATATATAAAAGATTATCTAAAATGATCATTTGAAATTTATAAAATTTTATAACAAGCCATTGATGTCAATCATCAGATAGCAGGCGAAGTTTCTAATAAAGGTAATGACAATTCATATAGATACATATATTTTTGGACGCCATCAATAAAGAATATAACAATAAAAAAAAGGCATTAGCCATGCAATAATATTATTAATAGATCTCGGATCCAAATTGCACTTTCTAGATGTAACAAAGATTGTGAAAAATTTATCTTCAGTAAGTTTTTTAAAGTAATTAGACTATAAGAAGTTTTCAAAAAATATTGACCTACATCCCAATAGTATTAATGAAAAAAAATGTCCTAGTCATAACACAATATTTACTTTAGAATTAAACAGTTCTTGTAAGATATTTACCATTAAATCATAAAAGATGTCCAAAACAATCAATCTATATCCTATTAGCACTAACGCAAAAAATGTCAAAGTCACAAAACAATATTTGCTTTAGAATTAAATACTTTATTTTTAATGTAGAATAATAGGCTAAATATTGACGTCATAGCCAAAAGAAGCCTTCAGAAATTAAGATAAATTTAAGACGTTACAAAGCACCCAATTTCAATACTGACTAAATCGATATTCATAAATTAGATATACGAAATATATAAATATTTCCAGTTCAATATTCACCATCATATTTACTAACAGGCCGAAAGAGAATTTGGAAAAAGAATTATTAAATTAAAGAAAAAAATATATATAGCCTATAGAAAATTAATTAGCAAGCCAAAAGGAATTTAGATTTTACATTTTATAACTCTCTCAAGCCGGAGCTTCTCCTTCTTTCAAACATAATAAAGTCAAGAGTGACGACTGGTTGCCCAATCACCACTATATATACCACACAACCCCGAGACATTGGATGACGGGAAAATGGGTGGGGGGGGAAAGAGCTGGAACATTCGGGAAACAAATATGCGCATAATTAAACTTTCCCAGACATCTCGGCTTTTCCAGGTCGTCCTAAATGTGTAGGAGTGAACTGTCTTTGCCGCTAAAGTCTTTGTAGCTCAAGTTCTTTGCGTTCATTTTCACCACAGGCGATCAGTTTTATTTATGTTGATGGAGAGTGCGGTTGTATTGTGCTTGCATGCGGAAAGCCGTGCGATGGGGTGAGTACCGAGATTTTTTTGTTTTGTTTACTTCTTGTGGCCCAATGCTACACTATATATGTGTAGACTGATTAAAAAAAAGGTCGATAACCCAGGATGTTGGTCCAAAATGTTGGCAACAATAAACACAGCTTACTTTTCTTCATGTGTTGTCTCTCAACATGTTACATTATAAACGAGGCTTTAGATAATCATAATGTGAAAAAAAATCACATTTAACCAAAGAACATACATCAAATAATATACACTGTTACAAAAACATACCTATTATTTGTTCTGTGCATTTTTAACTCTCCATTTCTCAAAGCTATATTTAAAAAATATACTTGCTTCTAACTCTGAAAATATTGTTTTAATAAAATATTCTTTACAATAATATTAGGGCAATTACAACTTTGCAGTGCGTTATCTGTTATCTCATCTGTAAAGTACCTTAAGCTATTTTGTTTGCGATGCTAAACAATGACTAGGAATGAATTTAACTAAAATAGCTTTGAGCTGATTTTGAGTAACTTGATTTTTGTCATCTTTAAGTAAACTACTCTTACTTAATTTTAACGTTAAATAGATAATTCCGAAAAAACGCCTCTGAAGAACTTTAAAAATACCATAGATAGCAAGTTTTAACCTTACTATACAAATAGTTTGATTTTCTTTATAATATGCTAACCTCAAAAGTTGAATGTCTATCATGAGCATAGTGGCACTATGTAAAAACCTTTTATAAATGAAGAGAAAAGGTTTTCATTAAATTCCAGACAGATATTCTACAACTATCATCATGGGAAGAAAATCAAACTTTCTGTTTGGAAGCTATGTTTGATATATTTAGACCAAAATAATGTTTTGCCATAAAAACTGCAAAAACACAGATTGTTTTTCACGTTTCCTACATCTCCACCTTAAAGTTTCTCACATGCATATTTTAATGTTTGAACATTAATCTAGCTATAAAATTGATCATTGGCAAAAATATTTATTTTTCGCCAACTTTCGGCTAATGGTGTTTGTTCAAGTTCATGAACTAGATCACTCTTCGGTAGTATTATATTTTATCCTATCCTATCCCATCCTATTATCATTTTTATCTTAAGGTTTAGGCTTGAAAGAATTTTCTTTAATCCCGCTTTGGTGGTCACATGGCCCATCGTATCTAACTCTCAACAATCTGGATTTACAATTACGATATTGGAGTTTGAATCGCGGTCAAGTGTACTAAGGGTGGTTTTTCCATATAGTTTTCCATGCTCCCTTCATGGAAATGTGGGTACATTTAATCTATATACATGGTGGGTACAGACAGGTAAAACAGTGAAAACCTGGAAAAGTCAAGGAATTTAACTAAAAATAAGGAAAAATCAGGGAATTAAAAAATATGTCTAAAATATCCCATTAATATCGCAACCAAAAACTAAAACAAAAGTTAATAATACCTAAATAAAATAACATTTTAATTTTTTAAATAACTAATAAAACTGTTTATGTTTAGTAGAAACAAACTTTTTTTTTAATATGTGATCAATAATAAATAAAACAAGTCATCATCCAATATTAAAACTGGAAAAAAGTAGTCAGGGAATTTTGTAAAATATGTTTTGTAGCCACCCTTTATATACTACTTACTCTCTTAGTGTAAATATACGGATAGCCAGTAGGTAGCAAGATGTAGTTTAATGCCAAAAAAAAATAATTCTAGTACAGATGTTGACTGAAGTCAGAAAGAGAGAATCTTGCCTGACCCCCCACCTAGCGGTGATAAAACTAGAATGGAACCATAAACTAGGGTTTTAAATCTTTGTAATTGTCATAGCCCCCCCTGACTTCCCTTTTTTGACATTGGTTTGAGAGAGAAACTAACCTACATCATAAGTACAGGTTAACATAGGTATTATACACTCATTACCAACAAAACTTGTAGGTGTATGGTATAAAATAACATAACTTGAAATTAGTACATAACTTAAATATTTTTACCAAACAAGAAAAAGCAAATTTGTAAATTTGAAATATGACAATCTGGACACAAGAATCAAATTCATGACTCTTTGCTTAATGCACTAATATTATACTACTAAGCTCTCCAGGATTCGCCCTTGTGCTCAGGGTCATTTACGGATATAGCTGTATCAAGCATCATACTGATTAATTGGAATAATGACACCTGAACACAGGGTTCATCCTTGAATGATCCTGAGCATGGGACAAATCCGAGATATCTCAGTGGTAGAGCATTGGCACGCTCATCCAAGGGTCATTGGTTCAATTACTGTGTCCAGTTGGTCATTTTTCAAATTTACAATATGATTATTGGCACAGCGTATCTATAGCGTAAAGCTCATTTTGATCTTCCGAGCTTTGCTGGTTCTGTAAAGTTAATTTTACTACCGTTTGCTTTCATCCAAATATAAACAAAGATACATAAGTGTATCTTGCTAATATTTAAATATTAATTTGTTTGCATTATATTTAATTGCTTAGCCCTAGAAATATTTGTACTGTATATTGTATTTACATTTAAAAATCTTTAAAATTAATTTGTAAGTATTTTAATCAATTAAATTAGCTTAAATGCGGTTGTGATTATTTTAAATGCAGTAAATTCAATTTAGGAGTTTGCGTTATATTTAAATGGTCAGCCCTAGAGATATTTGTACGCAGCCCAATTACAAATTAACTCTTGGTCAAAGCATGTTGTAACCATGTTGTGTTTGATTACAACCAGCCGGGTCTTGGCTGGGTGAGTGATGAACCTGTTCCGGGCCCTAATACCCTGTGCGTTGCAACGAAGTTGTTGGGCAGGGGATGAACGCATGACCGGGAGAATGGGAGCGGCCGCCTCCAATCCAGCGGGGGAACCACACGGATTGGTTGGCTCTCGCTACGCCGCCGGACCTTACCACTCAGGCATGGTAGCATCAGGCATCAGTGAACCAGTAGCTGTTGTCAGGTAATAGTGCACCATAAAAAGGAAATATATATTTTTACTTCAGAGTTTTTATAAAATTTCGCAGGTGAAAAATTACAGAGAAGTTTATTTCTAAGTGAAGTAATTAACTTTAAACTACTTAAGAATGTTTTCTAAAATGAAGTAACTATAGTTTAATTTTGATTCTTGTATAGGACCTAGTAAAATTATTCTAGACATAATATTTTTGGATAAATTTTGTTGCTATCCACATTATGGTAACTCATCTGGTATTATTAGTTTGAGATATTAAAGTTAGAAATACTTACTTACTCTATGGCATTAGGAACTCGAGTTCTTTGCCACTTACAAAAGTATGCCACCTATCCCTGTCATGAGCTAGTTCTACTTTATCCAGTCCACTAAATTATACCCTATCTTTTTCAGGTCCCTTCTAATGTTATCCTCCCGTCTGCATCTAGCTCTTCTCATTGCGTTGGCTAATCAATGTTCCGAACATAATTTCTAACTTATGAGATAACATTTTATCACATGTGCATAATAAATAATTCTCCCAGCTTATAAAAGGTATTATACATAGCATTTAAAATCATTGGTCAATCTCTTAATAATTTAAACAGGATTTGGTAGCCAATTGAAGACAATATTGTATTCTAACCAAATATTTATTTTTGTATTGCTCACTTCTAATTGTGTCTGTTTACGGTTTGACCTTTATGTAATGTGTATGGACCCCCAGGGAACGCAAGAAAAAAGCAACAGGGTTTGCAACACTTCGCAAGAAATTCATTAGGCGTCGACGCTCCTCCAAGGCATGTGACCATGGTCGTGTTTTACGTGAGCTGGTGTCAGACTGGGGCCCCCTGGAGCTTGGAGCCCTTCTAGAGGAGTATGAGGCCCTCGCAGCCCTCAAAGACTTATCAGTTCAGGCGGAGCTTGCCCGTCCGCCTGCCGCCACTTACAAGCAGGATCTGTCCACACTCTATGATTTCAAATACTGCACTGACTGTGATTTGGTGTTTCGCGGAGTCTGCTTCCCTGTGCATCGGGCTTTACTTTCCGCCCGCTGCCCCTACTTCCGGGACCTGCTGGCCGGGTGCCCTGGCTATGGTGCTCGAATCTGCTTGGAGCTGCGAACACCTGGTGTTGATGTGCAGGTGTGCCAATACCACCAAGTACAAATTTTTAGCTTTACGGGGAAAAAGTCACTTGGAGCACCTTATTTTTTTTAAATGCAGATTTTGCTGTCACTTATTAGAAAAAAGGTTAAGCCCTCATGTCTTAGTTTGTTTAGTTTCTATTTAGGGGTGCGCACTGCCACTTTTTCAATCCAAGCGAAGACAAATTGACTATATTAAATTGTTGGGACCTGCTTCTGTGGCCACATGGCTTAACGCTCTACTCTTGTGGTAAACTAGACTGCCAATAATGGGGAGCTCAAGGTTCGAATCTCAGTTGAGTGTACTGATAGTGGTTTTTGCAAAATGGTTTTCCACTCTCCCTCCACACAAATTTGGGTATACTTCCTCTATAACCATACTAATCCTTAAAATCATTAGTGTAATTAGTACATATAAGGATAACCCGAATGGGTAATAAAATGCAGTGCTAAATATATATATATATTTAAGTTTAATAAAAGTTTGAATATTTTCTTGCTTATGTTTTATGCTTGAAAAAATATTATATTGTACCTATTTATAGTACTTAACACACTTAAATCATTTGAAAAAGGTTTTAATGCACTATTATTTGTCATATTTAATTATTATAATAATAATAATAATAATAATAATCATCATAAACAGTTTCCAGATTTTTCCCTCGCTGGTTTCATAAAATCCTCCAATCTTCCTTTGTCCTTCCACCATCCTTCCTACTTTACTTTCTCCTCACACATGTTTTTGTTATCTTCTCCCATCTCTTTCGGGGCCTCCCTTTTGGTCTTTCCCCTGTATGCTAGCTCCTTCACTCTCTTTGGGATCCAATCCTTTCCCATCCTCATAAATGTCCTCATGGCAATAATGTTCTCGTTAATATCTCACTCTTAACTTCCTCGACTACGTTATGTACCCCAACTCTTGCCCGAACATTTGCATCCTATTTCTCATGATAAAACAGGGTGTCTACTGGATCACGAACGTCACGAAAAAGTTACTAATTGCTAAAAAAAAAGGTCACAAAAGTCCCTGAATAGTCAAGAATTTTCAATATTTTAGTCCTAAAGTCACGAAAATATGGTTGTTTGAATTTCTCGCGCTTTGTAACAACGTGGACGCGTCGAAAGCCACGTCACCCACTACCCATGATGCCAATCACTAGCTACAAGCGTTCTGATTGGGTTTTTTTTTACCATGATACCAAGGACAAGGTTAATGTTCGCCGTCTAATTAAAGTTTTATGTTGCGTGTGAGTGCATTATGCTTATATATAATGTTCAACCGTTTATCGAAGGAATTTTATGGTCAAAAAGGTCACCAAAACGTTATTAATTTTTGTTTCTCTAACTCAGTTTACACCCTGTAAAAGCTAATAAGCTTCTCAAAAACTTCATTCCTGTGGCTTCCACTTCCTTGATCTATTATATCTATTGCTCATGTTATATGAGGAAGAGGTAACTATGGGTACAAAGTACACCCTATCTAACACTTCATTACACTTTAGGGGGCATTTCTCTTTTCCGTAGCAGATCCCTCACTAAGCTCATTATAAGCTGATAAATCGAGTTACTATCACAACATGTATTTCAATTACTTCAGAATTTTTTAAATGTGAATATTAATTTGTAATATGCACTCTCTTTACCCTGAAAGATCTTATCTTGACGAATTACACTATGACCCTATTTATATAAGCTGTTTCATAGTGTAATAATGCAAGGTAAGCTTTCTATCTTACATGGTAGACTAAGAGTAGTACATAAAAGCTCAGAATGGCAATAATTGAACATAAATGAATATCTTATACTGTCAATTTTTTTAAGTGAAACCCGCCTCGGTGGCGTAGTTGGCTAACACGCTTGTCGGGTTGAAGCTCGACTGCTGAGGACGGGGAGATCGAGGTTCGAATCTCGGTCGGGTGAACTGGGGGTGGTTTTTCCTAAATGGTTTTCCACTCTCCCCCCACGCAAATGCGGGTTCACTTCCTATAATTCAACCTTCCCAATTCCTAATCCATTAGAGTAATTAGTACTTAAAGCGTATAAACCGAACGGGTAGTAAGACGCGGTGCTAAATATTATTATTATTATTATTATTATTATTTTAAGTGAAGTCAAAAGTTTTGGAAGTCTTGCACACCCCTAGTTTTTATCATAATTTGTTACTTAAGAGGGCTGCAGTAGAAATAGTATTAATTTAATACTAGATGATGAAGGTTGATTCATTCCAAATGATTGTTATTTAATTTAAAAAACTAAACAAAGACAAGTTTGCCTGAAATTATATCACAGTTAACAACATTATTATATTATCACGGCATGCACTGGGCTGTGTTGCAACCTAAATTAACAACGATGTTGTTTTTGTGCTCAGATGTTTTCTGCGCTACTGCGGTACCTCTACACTGGCGACATATGCACTCATGAGGGTGGTGTTGATGTGGCAGTGTTGCGCAGGCTAGGGGATGAGTTTGGCACACCCAATCCTCTAGACCACGACTTGCGCTACCTGCTGGAGACAGGGGACTATGCTGACGCTGCACTGGTCTTCACTTCAGATGGAGGTAAGTCTTGTCATATGTTGTAATTTAACATTGGTTCACATAAATAGAAAGATTAATTTGTTTCTGTCTCGGGCGACTAGCCGTCTCGTTTGATGCATCCCTTTGCCTCCACGCTCACTTCCCTGTTGTCATCTACTCAAAGCTTTTCTTCAAATTTATTTGTTCCGATCCTAAATCATCTACCACTCTAATTAAATAAGAAATCTAAACCCAAACTTATGATATATTTAAAAAGGTGCTTTTCATACATATTTTAGCACCTCTACAGTTTAATTCTGATCCAAAAGATGATTATAAATTAGTTTATTTCGAACAATTTAAGGCTATATTATTAATATTTATGTTAAGGAAATAAAATATATTAATGTTGTGAAGCATGCAAGGAAACTAAAAATATTTTACCTGTACTACACTACATATTCACCACATATGGTATGTCACCTTTCAAAGGTGTCAGTCTCATATAGTCTTGTTTATTGGCGATGAGGAAAGTTGGGTATTGAATATCGCTCAGATTAACTGATGTGGTTTTTCCTGAATTGTTTCACATTCTTAGACAAATGTGGGTACATTTTTTTTAAATTGTACGGTCTTGAGCATGCGGTACTATTTCTTTTTCTCTCTGAGAGATTACCACGCCTGCACACTGGGGAGTAATAACAGTAGAATGCATTCAGACAGTGGTGTATTGTTTGTGACATATTTAAATATAGCCACAGTTAAGCCGCAAACTGGTTGATCTGCTCCCTGGTAAATTGAGAGCTATTTAGTTATTGTAGCTAGAGACCACCATTCCATTCCGACCTGCCCCTCCCTCTATGCACAGTTACCTTCTTACTTGTTTGTTCCATTTTGTTCTTTTCCCTTTGTTCATTTTTGGTCTGTCTACAAATTTGTAAAGCCCTAAGTGCTGTGACAAGAATTAGAGATAGAATAAACTTTCATACTTATACACTCTTGTAGCTCCCATGGCAAAATGTACCTTAAAGAGAGAAAATAAATTCTCTATAAAGAGCAATCTTATATGACAGTTTTCCCCCCCAAAATATGGCATTCATACCCCTAAAGCCTGGGTCACAAGAGACTAGTTAACTTGCCATTAGTAAAAGGTGTTTTTAATAGCAAGACCTACTGGTGGCAAATACCCTGTCACATGAGGTTGGTTAAACTATCTGCGAGTACGGTATTTTATAGTTGGCTCTCGTGTTAAAATGCCACTTGGGATTGTAAGGCGGGATGATGTTTTGTGATATTTGTGTTTGATTTCTACTAGCACTAGCGCTATTTTGTGGGGTTAACACGGGGATAACTTAGTGCTAGTTGCTAGTGACGAGTCAGTCATGTGATCTTTTGCCTTTGACTAGTGCTAATAAAGTTGAACATGTTTTACTTCACTAGCTGCTAGTAAAACATTCGCCAGCAAGTATTAGTAGCCGCTAGTTGGGGGTCCATGCTTAGCCAGTTTATTGATTTTAGTAGTAACTAGCTAGTAAACTAACACTCTGTAACTTAGGCTTAAGCTTCAGTCACACAAGGCTACAGTAGCCCCATGACTTCTTTGGTGCTGACTGACAGCTCACAGCTGAGAGCTGACGGCTTTGAAAAGTTACCAGACCAAATTATGTATCCCCACGCCAAACCATTTGATCTGCAAAAACATGTATTTAGCAGCTGTCACTTTTGACGGTCAAAATTTAGGTATATACCTGAATGTTGACTGTCAGAAGTCAGCTGTGAGCTGTCAATCAGCACCAAAGAAGCCATGGGGCTTCTGTAGTTAAGCTAACAGTGAATATAGTACTTACTGGTTGTTTATTGTGTTAAAATGTCATCTGTAAATAGGTTTACTAGCACTGGCGCTATTTCACAGTGTTCTCATGGGGCTAGTTGAGATTTTACTGCTAGTGACGAGTCAGTAACTTGACCTTATGCCGTCGACTAGCGCTAATAAAGTTAAACATGTTCCATTTGACTAGCTACTAGTAAACCACTTGCCACTAAATACTACGAGCCACTAGTTGAGTGATCACACGACGCTAGCTCATTGAATTTACTAGCTGCTAGCAACAAGCATCTAGTAAGCTAGCCCTCTATGACTGAAGCTTTAATGTACATGACTACTAAATTTTACTAACCATAGTATTTTTTTTAAATATAAAAAAGTCTTATAAATAATTAAATGCGTATTTTAATGGGATGTCATGGATTTTTAATAGTCTTACATTTCTTATGTCATCGTTTTGTTTAGCTTGCTACTAGGGCTCTATTAAAATTTGAAACAAATTTTATACTTTACAATCCAGCAGATACTTGTCAAATTGGTTTTTAATAAAGAGCTGGAAAGGATATGATGAGTAGACTATATCCCAGAAATGAATACAGTACTAAAGAAAAACTAGAAAACACTGCTATATGGGATAGGTTTGCAAATTGCAGTTTCATGAAAGTTTTTTAATTTGTCCCGAAGGCGGAGGTGGAGACTACCAACGGCCGGACTCGGGCAGCTCAGAGTATGGGTTCCGGCCCAAAGTGGAGCTTCCGTGCCATAAGGCCATCCTTAGTGCCCGATCACCCTTCTTCAGGAACCTGATACAGCGGCGGACAAGGTCAGGGGAAATTTGTCATTTATATGCAAATTATATTAATATGTTTTGTTACTATTACTTATATTAAGTGAGGGTCGGCGAGCCCAAGAGTATTCCATTTTATTCGTACTCGAGCGAGCTATTTAAAACACGCCCAAGGATCAAGTTGAATCAAAATACATCTGAGTTCTATACATATATAATATTTAAACCACACTATCAAAATACAAATGTAACAATATTTTTTCAATAAAAACAACTTAGTTTAAAAATAATAACTTCTCTATTTAAAAAAAATTAAGAAATAACTTTAGCTATAGTGATTAATTATAACTAGTAAAAATTAATAAAATCTTCTTTGTTATTCTTTTCTTCCCTTTTACTTATTTGAGCCTTAGTGACAACATGTTTCGGTGTTATTTTACTATATATATATATATATATAAAATACATGTACAGTTTTCAGAATAACATTTTTAGGAAAAAACATCACGCAATACTCGGGCCAATACAGTAGTTATTACCTGATACCATTATCAAGAATTTTAATGTCTTCTTTAGATTTCAACTTTTTAAAGCAATTTAAATACCTCATGTTTCAGATCCGGGGAGGAACACACCGAGAGAGTGCTTCACATTCCAACAAGGATAGTCCTGGATGAATGTGTGATACCCAAGCGCTATGCTCGAGTCCTACTACATGCCGTGTACCTTGACACTGTCGACTTGTCCCTCATACTGCGTGGCGGGGGCTGTGGCAGTAATGCTGGCAGTCTCGGCGAGGTATGGATGCTCAAGTCAAACTAGTGTCGAGTATTTGTGTCTTTAATGTAAGATAGTAGATTCTTGACCAGAGGCTGCAGGGTTGAGTCCACAAGTGCTGATATGCGTTCTGTGGGTGTGCCAGATCCTGATACAATTGGTCGGCATAGAGGAGGGAATGTTCCCTTGTGCATCCTCGGAAGTATATTCCATTTACGGTAGGAATTACTCTCTAAAGGTCTTTTTTCCTACCAATATCCTACTATATAGTAGATTTATGGTAGGGAAAAAGGCCTTTCAGAAGTCAATTCCTACGGTGAATGGAATATAGGTAAAACTGTGGTGTGGCTGGTTTCTGGGAGTTAAGTTTTGCACAGTCCTTTCATTGAGAAACAAATCTTCAAGGAGACTCCAAGTAACCTATAAGCAACCAGCTAATCTATGCAACTTACTTGTAAAACGCAAACTGCCGGACCCCACTATTCAGCCCGAGCCCAAACAAATATCATGTTCATTTCCCTGCAACCGCACCCCCTGTAAAACCTGCACCATACATAAACCAACAAATTCATTCTCCAGCAACATAACTAAAATAAATTATCCTATAAAAGGCCACCACACTTGTGATTCTGAAAACCTCATCTACCAACTGGAATGCAACCAGTGCCAAGCACAGTACATTGGTCTCACAACAGAAACACTAAGAAGGAGAATGAATGATCATCAAATGACACAAAAATGAAGAATAAAGATAAGCTTTTAGCACCACATGCCGAAACACATAATCTGGACTTTAATCACTGTTACACAACCAAGGACAAAGAAATATGCAACCCTTCAAAACTAAGGATATGGGAGCTGGCCCATCAATATATCAACAAATCCAGACAAGCCCCTAACCTCAACCTTAGATAATTCCTCTCCCTCCTACCAGTACATTTATTATCACATTCAATGTCACAATAATAATAATAATACAGTATATAACACAATTTTTAGTTTTTATAGCTATCTATTTATTCAGAGTGCTGCCATCTATACAGTGATATCATAACTGAAAAACAGTCAACCTTGCAGTTCAACCAAGAGCATCAGTCTACTCTCTTGACCTGATTAAGCTGCTCTCTGTGACAGTGAAAGCTTGTCCTTAAAAATGTATATGTTTTTTTTAGTGTTCTATCTAAACAATTTATACTCCAGTATCACTAAGGTAAGTGTGCTGGCTATCCCTCCTAATTTAAACCATGATTCAGCCCAGTGCTCTATTCCAAATAACCTGAAATATAACTTTCTAATTTCTTACAAGTTACAATGGAATTCTCTTGTAAATTGTAGACCTGTAGCTTTATGAAACAGGCTTCTGGAAGAAGATAAAGATTAGTTGTCCTTATTCATCTTTTCTCTAATTTCTTCCATGAATAATATTAGATGTAATTTGAAAGTAATATTTTTAAAATATAGTAAAGAAAATTAATAACATTCATGAAATTGTAATGATATTGGTTTGGATTAATCTAAATTATGTAAAAAGTCATGGATAAAGGTAATTTTTCTTTAAAGTAATATATGTAGAGTATCTTTTTAAGATAAATTTATGAAGAAACATGCGCTTCTCAAAAACAATGTGAAAAGGATTTCACCCCTAAAATATATTTTTTATAGCATCTTTCTTGTTAAAAGAATAACTGTGTCAATTCTTGTTAAAAGTAACAGCTTCATAGTATTTGGCAGAAGACACCATTTCTCTATACCAATAAGAAGCTAGCCTTCACGAAAACTGTCGCCAGGACTCTTTCTATTAGTTGAATTTTACACTCTTGAAAAGGGGAGAGAAAGGCAAGGGGTATGTTATATATAAACCATTGTGCGTATGTTGAAGGCATCTCCGGGATCCAAACATCTACACCGAGATCCTGCTCACGCACAAGTCAGTCTAACACAGTATAATATAAATCACATCAATATCACAAGTGTGCAGTGATATAAAACATTTAATAGAAATATGTACAAGTAATTTACAGGTGTAATTTAAATAAACCGTGTGTGAAATAACAGCCATCAACATTTCTCTTTCTTTAATTATATTAATATACCGATTTAATTA